>JBAIZL010000002.1:372099081-372264081 GCA_036971475.1 Prosapia bicincta | reverse complement strand
ACCAAATTTTTCTGAAACCTTTGTATACATTATACTATAATATATACATAGTAGGTATCTGAAAGTGTATTGAATGTCATTTTGTTCTATTTCCATTAATATGAGAATCCTTAAGTTTTTTTCGATGATTTTTCTATAAAATAAACACATATTTTTAGAAGTCTGTTTGTCCTAAGTTTCTTACTTCGCAAATGTTAATTACTTGCATTAACAAGTACAATCTCATGTAGTTTTCCATGGTGTATTTCCAAGGTATCGCACCTAGGATTGCATTTCATTGCTGTTATGAGATATCGAATATGTTATTTAATTTTTTTTTTTTTTTAATGGTGAACTAACTAATATAGACACATTTTACCATAAGCAATTTTTTCGAACTCTAAAATCAAATTAATAACCTCTCTATGAGTTTATAATAGTAAACGTCCGAAATGAACGATGATCACAGAAGACATTTAACACGAAGTGTGTATAAATCCTTATTTACTGGATAACTTAAAGATTTACCAATATGAAATAAGTGAAGTTTTACAGTAACTTAAAAAAATTTTCTGATAGTGTATAGCTGTGTGTGCACGTGTGAGTGTGCGCGATTGCGTGCTCGTGTATGAGTTCGTGTGTGTGTGTGTGTGTGTGTGTGTGTGTGTGTGTGTTTGCGTGTTTGTGTGTGAGTTCGTGTGTGTTTGTGTGTGTGTGTGTGTGTGTTGTACACGCGCGCGTGTTAGTGTGTATGTGCAAGTAGGTGCTTGCATGTATGTTCGTTCGTGTGTGTGTGAGTGCGTCTGATCTAGTGAGTTTAATGTTGGTACCACAGCTAGTCCTCCACAGCTAGATAGCATTTCTGACCTCACTAAGAACCTGTGATAATGCTTGGCAAAATCTGTCAGAGAAACAGTAACTGGATTTAAAAAACATTGCTCTTGTAGATTTAACCCTTTGAGCTTTTGTTTTTCGGAGAATTAATTTGTTGAAATTATTTAGCTTAATTACCATGGTTTATCATTGTCCAAGAAAGTAGCTTTATAAATAATATTTATACTCAATTTGAAAGTTAATAACTTTATTAGATTTTCTCAAAAAAAATATATAACTAGCACAGTATACAAATAACAAGTTAAAAAATTTTTTATTAAATTTATAATTTATATCAGTTCAACATTTTACCCAATTAATCTTAATATTAACACCTAAAAAAATACTATGAATTTTTATTCAACAATGGAAGAAAAAATACTTATTTGAATAAATATTAATAATTGAAAATTATATATTTATACCCATAACTTCATACCCTGAAACGCAAAATTTTCTCAGTAAAACAAAGATATTTGAAAATCGAAACTAATTAAAAAATAATACATACTCGAAATTTAATATTAAATCATAAAATTTAATCATAAAATTAAATTATAAAATTTAATATATTTAAAAATAAAAAAAACGTACCTAAAAATCAGAATTAAATCACAAAATCACACACATCTATTTTTTAAAAGACTATGGATTATTTAAAATTAAACCTCTTACTTTTCCTTCCTAATATATTGCTAATACATAACCTAATTCTATAGTTTTTAAATATAATTTCTAATAACAATTTCAGTTGAAATGGTTGATGCCTTAAGAATGAACAACACTCGTTCCTTTCAGAAGGTCAAACTCATAATTAAATAACCACCGAATAAACAAATGTTTGTTGTCCTAGATAATTAACAAAATAGCTAACAAAATTATTTTTAAATTTGTCCTCATTTTGTTGTAATTTCTTGTGTCTTTAACCCGAACAATGAAAAACCTTTTGAAAACAGATTAAGTTATCCCTGAATCTATTTAATTCCGAAACTAATAAAAATATCTGAAAATTATTTTAAAACATCTCATTTCGACTGCCAAGTATTTCTGTACCATTTTATATTTTCTTTATTTCTAACTGGCATTGAATATTTTGGAATTGCAACTGATTTAATACTTTCCCTATTACCTCTTTAACATTTTACTATTTATTATTTTTATGTATCACATAATAAATAAGCAAAAAAAATATTATTTTAAAGCAAAAACATTTAGACACAATAACTATTAAAGCAAATACCTATCATTCTACTTGTGACAGAGTAACTCAATTTAATATGTTTGTGTTGATTCTGAATCCTGGAATCCTGTGAAACCCCATTTATTTATTTCACATCTCAACTAGCAGCATTTTACAAACACTTTAACTCATTATGCATTTTTGTACTCTTTTAAAATTATCTATATTTAAAGTTGAGATAATTTTCACAATTTTGATTCTATTTCTTTGCATTTATTTACACCTTACTAATTCCATACCCGCCATTTTGGTGGTATGAAGTATTTCAACAGAGCGTCGCATTTGCCTTCATGTTATATTTTTAGAAGATAAGGAAACTTTATTCAAAAACATTTTTTTATTAAAATTTGCCAATTTACCCCAAAAATTTCATTTTAATTTCTAGTTATTTGTAAAAAAGGTAAGATTGTTCTAACTCTTTGTAACTCGAGCAGATTCCGGGTCCTTGTGATGTTGGCGAAATTTGGATACAGAATTTGCCTGATTTCCTCGGATATTTTCTGTGCTTACAGTGGCGTCCTTTCCTCATCATTGGTTGAGCTGGTTATCGCCCCTCTACCTTCGCTCTTGGCTTCACCTTTTTACACGTTGCCGCAAATTCAACTTTGAAATTTTATAAGTTGTTGTTTATTTCTAATATATTACTTCTCTAAATTTCCTCCTAATAATGCCTTGTATTTTCTGACTTTAGTGTTAAATTTTAGAATTTAAGCTGTGATTTCATTGAAAGTAACTTTAAAAAAATTAGCAAACCAGAACCAAACAAGAAAGAAATATTAAGGGAAACAATAAAGTTTATATGAAATGCTAATTATATTTCATTGTATAACATTACACTAAACGTTATACAATAGATATATAGATCGGTTCCGCAGATTTGGATTACCTAAGTAATTATATCTTGACTGATTGAAATTAAGCTTTAATTGATTTCCACCGCTTGCCCTGGATTGAATCACCTATTGTGCACTTCCACGGCCAAACTTTACTTCACTCACTCCTCCTTTGTATTTATTTAGCCCTTCCAAGTTCTATATTAGTGTGTAAGTCTGTTACTTGTTAACATTAAAGTGTTTGCCCTGGATTGAATCACCTATTGTGCACTTCCACGGCCAAACCTTACTTTACTCACTCCGCCTTTGTATTTATTTAGCCCTTCCCTGTTCTATATTAGTGTATACGTCTGTTACTTGTTAACATTAAAGTGTTTGTCGTAGATTGATTCACCTATTGTGCACTCCCACGCACAAACTTTACTTTACTTACTCCGCCTTTGTATTTATTTAGCCCGTTCCTGCTCTATATTAGTGTATAAGTCTATTACTTGTTAACAATTAAGTGTGTGTCCTGGATTGATTCACCTATTGTACGCTTCCATGGCCAAACTTTACTTTACTAACTCCGCCTTTGTATTTATTTAGCCCGTCCCAGCTCTATATTAGTGTATAAGTCTGTTACTTGGTAACATTAAAGGGTTTCTAAATATTATGGGTTTACGTTGTATGACGCACTCCTGAAATTCACCAGCTGAAAATACGTGTCATACATTGACTCACCTTACATCCTAACGACGAAACAACCAGGTAGACTGGTTAAAATTATGGCCCTATCCTGCATTACAGGCGCTTGCGAACTGTTGAACAGGATCTCCTGGAGGAATATATACCCAGAATTTAAAAAAAAAAAACACTCTTTCAATATGCTAGCTCAAGCTTAAATGAATTTCCAAGAAAGATTTCTTTAATAACAGTATCCCTATGTAATAAGATTTTATTACATTTATATTATGTTTTAAGGTAGTAAGACTTTAAATATTTTGTAATTTGGTTCCACAAGCATTTGGATTATTAAAATAATTGAAACTATTTAATAAATTAAATTACAATGTAATAAATAATTTTTTTCCTTCGTTATTTCAAACGATTCTTAATAACGTAATCATGCATATTGCAGAGTGACGTAAGAAAGTACAAACATATCCATTCAATCAATTAAATTTACTATAGGATTTCTTTGAGAGTCTGTTTATTTAATCTGTTACTAATTCAGTTCGTAATTTGTTGCCAGGAGTTTATTTTTGTTAATATTAAATTTTATGCACACACAATCTATTCAAAACATATTGCAGATTTCTCAAGTTAATTATAATTAAACACGATATATAAATGTACATTTTGAATTATAGATATAAAGATGAAAACATATATATTTATTTAATTGTATTACAAAAAACCGTTCAACTTTAGATTCATTGTCCATTTAATTAATTAAACTTTTATACAAGTTTAAAAAAGTGCGACAATATTTTCTAAGAAATTGTTCCCATTTAGTATTTTTTATAATTTGGTTCCATAGGAATTAGGATTTTTAAAATTAATTGAAAGTTTTATCTAATTTAATTTACAATTTATTTAATCAAAAAAATATTTCTTCTTCACTTCAAAAATTTTTTTATTGATATTTTTTTTGCAAACGTTGAAGGCAAAAGTACAGTAATGATCATTTAACTATTCAAAATTGATAAATTGTTTGCTTGAGTCTCCTTTTATTTCAACTTTTGGTAAAAAATTGTCCTAATTTGTCCTGTGGTGTTCTCTATAAACCTGTATTTTTTATTCCTAAATATTTTTTGCACATGCAATTCATACAAAACATAATTTACATTTGAAAAATTTTATAATAAAAAATGACATATATTGTCTAGAAGAAACAACACTGACAAATGAACATATTAGCTATATTTAGTTTAAGGAAGGCAGAATTATTCATTGAAGTTTTATCTTCATTGTTTACTTATTTATTTATATTTCTACAAAATTTGTTAAAATTTTTGAAATTTTTTAAAAATTCTTGTTCCTATTTAGTGATTGTTTGAATACAACTTGTAACTTACTTTCATCTGAAATAACTGAAAATTTTGGCACCGGCTGATAAGGAATACTATTTAAATTTTGGAAACTGAGTCATTCTGAAACGGATCAACAAGCGAAAATATTGTAATGTTAGGAAGTCAGAAAAGTCTGCTCAAATTTATGTAAATGATGTCTAATTCTATGGTAAAAACCATCAAATTAATCACGACTTACTTTTCCTGTCTTTGACTTTAATATTTTATTTGAATATCTTATTTGACTTTAATATTGATTAAACTTTGGATATTATTTATTTACAATATTTTATTACATAGATTCTCGTATACCAATATTATCTATATTTTTTTAATATCCCTTATGAATGTGTACCTTATTATATAAACTTGGGCGTTTAAGAGGAAACGTGAAGCCATATTTTCTGATTTAATTTAATTTGATTCCTTTTTTACATTATTATATCTAAGTTTATTTAAAATTTTGTATAAATAATTGATTTTCGTCACTTTCCCATGCCCATAACGTTATTCTAAACGTCCGGCTTCCGAGATTTGTTCCTCCATTGCTGAAGATTTTTTTACCATTTCTTCTGTTCGTACTTTTCAAGTTTAACTTAATATTACGACTGAATGATAACATTTCACGATATTTTCACCTTGAGTATACGAGAATTTTCGGAGATTTATAGTAAAGACATTGAGAAATATCGTAGTTACCCCTCTCGGCCGACGATTTAGGCTACTAGCCACTGAGGATTTTACTTTTTACGTTTCTAATAACACAGAGCTTCCAGATATAGGCCGTGAGTTTAGCTTATCTATGACCTTTGATAGGGCAGATTATTATACCTTTAGTTACTTGTGTGACTTACATATTGCAACATCACATAAATTTGGTATTATTTGGTTGAAATTATATTATACAAAAAAGTATTGAAATTTGAATTTTTATGAAGTTGAAAGACCATACCTAGCCATCAAAGACACACAAGGGTGCGTTGCAACGGGCCCTATTTAACTTTCCCTACCTCACCTGTCTTACTTATCTTCTCTGGTTTTTGTGTGTTATCATTTATAAATTATGTATGTCAACATATTGATATCCCGATAAGTATAAGTGAATTTATTTTAGTAAGTTTGTAACCCTCATTCAAACTTTTGCACCTATCTTCCCTTATTGTGCTATTTCAGGATAGCTCCATCGATGTCTTTGACATCCAAAACCTTTCACCTCTGACACTACCTTTTATACATTCCTGCGTTGTCCATACAAATAATTACCTTCGTAACTTTTCTAATACTTACCGGTGTGGCCCTGAAATGGTAATAACCTAAGCAGGGAGTTCAATTTAAATATCGAAACCTGTGATTTTCCCAAACATAGATCTCATTGGAAATGAAATTCCTAAATTCATTTAAAAACCAATTAGGTAAGTAATTGCATCAGCTAGCATAATACTGGGAGGGAGGTTTGTGACGTTTTAGAGGTGTTACATACGCCTGAGCATTAATGAGCGCAACTTGCACTCCCGTATCTATTTCAACGTATACTCTGTGATCGTATATCCTCGCCTGTATTGCCGGGCAGCGTTCGATATTTGAGTTAACCGGTCTTCCGTGTTCTAAATCTTCCAGAAACCATTCCCGAATATTTAGCGATAGTCCGACTAATTTTGCGCTATAACACCGAGATTTTTACTCCTAACATATGAGCCTTTTTGGCCGTATACGCGATAAGTATCCTTCATTTCCATGTTCCTCCACTTTTGATCGGAGTTTCCTCTAGGTGTTTTGAGATTACTTTTTACAGGGAACATATAGTTAAGATTTTTTGGTTGACTACTAGTTCCAGGATTGGACTTTGTATGATCAGGACTTGTAGGGTACGGGGTTCCAGGTTTTCCTTTGGAGTCACCATAGGATCTCCGAAAATGATTAGGAGATTGGGAGGCTGATTACGTGCGGCTCATTGCTTGGTCTCGAATTTTAATAATGCTTATTATCTAAAAAGCGTATAACCCTTTCTTTTCATTAAAACCCCGATGAGTTTTATCTAATAATTCGCTAAATGTCTCATAAACCCTTTCTTCATTGCCCGTCACCATTTATCACCCGAAATCCTTAAACTTTTTCTATTTTGTTACGTTTGGAATCTTTCCCCCATTGTTCGGTCAATTTCATTAATTTACCTTTCAATCTCTGTTAGGAATGACATGGAATCCTCTATTTATTCCCCCAATACTCAATGCTCTTGAAATACAGAGAGTCCATGTAATATGTTAATCTGGGCCGGCATGTACGTATTTTGCTGCTACTTTTTTTTCCTTTCGCCTCGACCCTTTAGATTCGGAGTTCGATTTTCTTACTTCTTTTATAACAGTTGTGTTTTCGGGGATGATTGTTACTTCTTTGTATTTTTCTTTTAACTTTTCTTACATCACTGAAATATAACTTTCCCACTGTTCCATCCTTTCTTTCGTTCCTCCTGTCTCCTGGGTGACAGATACTTAATGGATCTTAGGGCTTGCCCTTACAGTTTCCATATACTGTATCCTTTCCTCTATCTCCTGCAGTCTTATATAATTTTTTTCTCTACCTTTCTCTAGCTTCCTCTCTGTCACTTTCTTTTTTCGCCTTTGCTTCAGCTTTTTCGCATTCCTTTTCAGACCTTGCTTCCTGTTTCTCCCTTTCCCACCTATTCTGCGCTTCCTCTTTATCTTTTTCCTTCTCAACTTACTCGTTTCCGCCTTCCACATCTCTAGAATTTTTTTTATACTGACTTTCCTATCTCCTTTGCAATTTTTGTGTTGTGTGCGTGTGTGTGTGTGTGTATGTGTGTAAGTGTGTGTGTTGTGTGTGTGTGTGTGTATGTGTGTGAGTGTGTGTGTGTGTGTGTGTGTGTGTGTGTTGTGTGTTTGTGTGTGTGTGTGTGTGTGTGTGTGTGTGTGTGTGTGTGTGTGTGTGTGTGTGTGTGTGTGTGTGTGTGTGTGTGTGTGTGTGTGTGTGTGAACGTAATCGACTACAAACTGCAAAAGTTTAAAAGGAACTAAGATTAAAACACTAAGAGATTAAAAATAAGCTGAGCCTAAGATTTAATATTCCCATTCACTAATGTAAACAGCAAAGGGCATTGTATGTGGGAAAAATTAAATATCAGTACGGATTTTGATATAATTCCGAAGTTAATGTCATTAATTTACATTACAAAGTTAAAAACCGACATAATATGAGTTATGTCTGTAAGTTAGAAATATTGGAGCAGGAATCATGTAGTACAATGCAGTTTTATAATTTAGGTTATCTTGGGAAGTTTGTGAATTAACAGATTTCATGTTATACCGATAAAATATGTATTATACTAATAGGACCAGATTCAAAACGTTTTCAATTTTACAAGATAATATTTATATAAAGCCTATTTTAGTGTTAAACATTGCCAAAAATGTAAATCATATTTGTATTGAAGAAACTTCACAATATGAAGGCCAAAATGGATTTACATTCTTCAGTGTTTAGTAAAACGTAAAAGTAAAGGTTGAATTAGGCATTGTTTTACAATAAGTTAAATAACACTTACTAAATCATCTTCAATATACAGTCTTAACACGAAACCAGTAGAAAATGTAGGAAGCTAAAATGGAATTATTAACGCAAAAAGAACATAACCTCAAAACTATTGCTATAAAAGAAAATCGAACGAAACGGATTGTTCATTGTTTACTAGTCCAAAGTTCGAAATGCATTTCTAAGAGATTGTCTCGGCTGAGGCCGTGATATCACTGCTTCTAGATTATGTAGGCATACTTTCCTTTTGTTGCAATGTTACACAAAATAATTACTTATTCTTTTGGCAGTGGCTATGTCGTCGTAAAAAATATTTAGTTAACTCTTTCATAGGCATTGGCTTATACGTTCAAAGGTACTAGTTTTTCGCATTTAAATGTCTTACTTTTATATTAACGTAGATTTTTGAATTTTGAATAGGTTAACAAAAATATACTGAGTCAAATTTTATTGAACGATTTCATTTGAAATCAAGTAATAGCTAATGCATCTAAAAATATATATCATATTACAAACATTGAATTATATTTGGTAAGGTATAATAAATGTTATTTGTGGTTTAGAGATTTTATTTATTTAAAAATAAACATTACGCCACAGTTGCTTCATACAGTTATCAATTATAATTCTTGTATTTGCATTTTTACTTAGTTTTTTATTAATTCACAAGAATACATTATGCGATATATAAGTTATATATATATATATATATATATATATATATATATATATATATATATATATTAATATATAACTTATATATCGCATAAGTATTCTTGTGAATTATTAAAAAACTAAGTAGAAATGCAAATTCAAGAATTATAATAGAATTTACAATTCAAATAGTTACTTATACTGTATATATATATATATATATATATATATATATATATATATATATATATATATATATATATATATATATCCCCTTAATATCTAGTTGATGAAACACACATTTATTTAAGATCCCGGAATATAATTAATTTATATTCATACTATCACAAATATATTGATGCAATACGTATTATAAAGTACAAAACGTCGGCAATATGACTCGCTTGGTTCCTTCCGCATTTTATATTTAATTTATTTTTTGTATATTAAAGTTATAAATTTAACAAATTCTTTTTTGTTCAATGTAAATTGATTCAAAATAAACTAAAAACTAATGGTGGTATTTGTTTATTTTGAAGCTAATAAGCTTTTTCCATCTCTAATTCTTAGACCTCCCAGGACTACTTACTTGTTTAGCAAATGTATTTTCAATCAGCAATATTGAGATACTTCAGTTTGTAGTAAAACATTTTAAAAAGGTCATTATATCGGTCATTATATATATAATAATTTGTCTCCCAAGTAATTTAAGAGATAAAATATATGTATATAATATATATATATATATATATATATATATATATATATATATATATATGTTATAAAAATACATAAAAATTTGTATGCTAAATAATTTAAGAGATAAAAAAAAAGTAAAAGGTTGTGAGCGAGTCTCTTCAAGTGCTTATTCTGCGCTAATTTAAACTTCGCTTTCAAGGTTGGTTGGACTCAATATGTACTGGAGATGTAGACATGTATATAATATATATAAATAAATATATATTATAAATATACGCAATAATTTGTGTCCTAAATAATTTAAGAGATAAAAAAAAAGTAAAAGGTTGATAATTTAAGAGATAAAAAAAAGTAAATGTTTGGGTAAAAAAAAAGTAAAAGGTTGATAATTTAAGAGATAAAAAAAAGTAAAAGGTTAGATTTAAAAAAAAAAAAGTAAAAGGTTGGGTGTGAGTCTCACCAAGTGCTTATTCTGCGCTAATCTACACTGCCCACTCCGTCGCGGTTATGCTTTTGGGAGTGAACACAGTATAAATCAGCACAGACACGAGGAAATCCACAAACCCGGCCTCCAAAGTAGCTTGGATTACAGGAATACGCCACGATTCCCAGCCAATATCATATGATAAAAATAGCTTACTTATGTGTCACTTCTATCCATCTCTGTAGTAGTTCGATATTTCACTGCTAGATGTCGCACTACCACACAGACGGCCGCTGTCCTTACTGACCGCCTAGCTCACACCATACCACCAAAATAAAATATACATACTAATAAATTCTGCTTCACAGTTATGTTCCAGGTGACGCAGGGGCACATCTCCAGGGCCGCTTAGCCCCAACGGAAGTAATAATTTGATTGCATGCCTTTTCAGTTTCGAGTAGGCAGCAGAAGAAGAGGTGCATGCCATTCCTGCCATAGACTCACTAACAAGGTATTTGCAAGGTAATACCTCTCCTTATTCCATAGCATAAGGTGATCCAAGCCCCCAGGGTTCCTGCATGATCTGTCGCGGGATTTTTCCTGGCAGGGTTTTTTTCTTGCCAGGTTTTTTCATCCCGCTCTTAGCGCGACACTTACCGTACTGTTACATTTCACTATCTCCTGATTCTCCATGGAAAGAGCTTATGAGCTTGGTACATGGGCAATCAATCCCGTTTCCTTCATTCGCGGTAGGGATACTAACCGCATGCGCATGTGAGACGTAGGTAGCTCGCTAGAGGTTGGCTGCCACGAGGGCTGGGCGGGTTTTGGGGGCTCAGACCCGGGTAAAAAAGAAAAAAAAAAAAAAAAAAAAAAAAATTGAGTAAATTAAGACTAGACTTACTTGGGTGCAGAAACGCTATGCGCAACCTTCAACTGAGTTCCTATCAATTAAAGCAGTAGAAACTCGTGGCCTAGTGGTTATGGTATAGGCATACGAATCGGAAGTTCCGGGTTCAAATCCTGAACTTCAATTTTAATTTTTTTCTTGAAACATTCTAGTTTTAATGAATCGTATTTGTTGTGATAGGTTAGGTTAGGTTAGGTTAGGTATTATAAAAAAATTATAAATGTCTTTTGAATAAAAATGGCAAAGTTAAATTTAATTTTCACATAGTGAGTTTTCTTCCTTTTATACCTACATTAAAATTTACGTACGAAGTATCCAGTCAGGATAGATTTGGTAATAATTTTATTCAACATTAATATCTATTTTTATTAAAATATACGTACGAAGTATCCAGTCAGGATAGATTTGGTAATAATTTTATTCAACATTAATATCTACCTTTATTCAAGTATACCTACGAAGTATACTACTTCCCCCTCTGCTGCAGTTAACCCTCCATCTGTGACGTCACGCGCATACGCGTTGATGGCGTTATTGCACCGGAGAAGATCTAGTGTAAATTAAGTACTAACATAACAAAGAAGATATGGAGGTATATTAACCCTTCCTTATACTCGGATGTTTTCCGTAGTTTAGTGCAAGTGATAATGCTTTAAAGTAATTCTTTCGGAGTTAATTCTTTTTTTGAGATAATTACACAATCGGATCATCAACCCTAAATAAAACAGGGGAAAATTTAATGAACTATTTTTTTTATAAATCATAAAAATATGCTGATTATAAATATAGGAGTTTTAATGTTCAAAAAGTAATTTTCATTAATTTAATAATTAATTAATATTATTAAATAATTATATTAATTAGTAATTTATTTTAAAGACACAATATCTTTATAAAGTTCCATGGATGTTTTAATAACATGTTAAAACAAAAGTAATCAAAGTTGGACCCATCTTTAATAATAGCCATATTTCTCATCAGTGAGCAAAAACAAATTTTGACAATGTTGATGAGTGGAAAACTTGATGATTTACATTTATTCATATGCACTGACTTAATAAATGAAAACAGTGTTTGCAATGAATAAAAGACATTAGGTTAGCTAATGTTGATAAGTAGTTAACAAATTTACTAAATAAAAAGTTCGGATAGTCATAAACTATTGTTTAAGTGATTAATAGAAAACATAATAATTTATTAATTTTAAACTACTTAACTGAGTGAATACGTAATTGCTTACTTCCTGACGCGTTTCAAAACGATCGTTCATTTTACGAAGCAAACCCTCTACTGGCGGCTTTTGGTGTTTTTAAAGTTAAGTAGTTTAAAATTAGTTTAACCAGTGAATTCAAGATGATTATTACATCAAGAAACTATATTAATTTAGGTTAGTCATCATTGTAATTAGTAATAATTACATGAAATTTATAGATTATTTGTAAGATTGATGGTGACACATACACAAATTATTACTTTTGCTATTACTTGAGACCAAACGATTTGTTATGCAAAAATTCTGGTCGCAAGTAATAGCAAAAGTGTAATAAGTAATTAACATCCAGCTCGTCATGAACAGCAACAAGATTTCGAAAAATTGTTAATTTAGCATTTTTGTGATTGTAATCAGTGGCACACCAAAGGAAGGATCTGCCACCCTTGGCCATCCTTATAAGAAAAAAAATATGCGTATCGTCGATACTTTCATTGGAAAACTTATAGTGCCCATATGCCATACATAGATTTTACTTCCAAGGTTTACCAATAAATAAGTGTTGTTAAATACATTTTTTAGTTTTGTTTGTGTCTGAAGTATTAAGAGCATTAATTATTTAGCGAATTAAAATGTTAATAATATTTAAATGCATCAATAATAAAAAGTTGTAGGAATATCCTTTAACAATACACAGTCGTTGAGTTTACGCCCTAAAGTAAAACAAAGTTAAAAGCATTAAAGTAAATATGGGTGAATATTACGAGTTGATGTCCTCGGTCTGTACATTAAAGAAATTCTGGATGCACTGCTGATTTTAATTATTGAATACTGATAATTACTTGACATCTTTTGCTTACTTGTCCAAAGATTAAGCCTAATTATAGAATTTGTAGTTATTATGATTCAGATAATAATGAGCACAATCATTATTTAACAGAATTACATGTAGACACATATAACATAAATATTGCCAACAGGTTTAGCGTGTTTACCTACTGGTGTGATCAGACCCCTGTCAACTCGTTCATCAGCTGTTGTATGTAATTTGGAGGCAATGTATCCTACAACATGCACAGTAACAATAGTTTTTTTTTTTTTAATGTGACATATTAGCGGGATATCATGTAATTTTCCCAACTGCAAATAAGCGAAACTGCGAATAGCAATCGTCCATTGTATTTTCTTTGATCTGTAAATCTGACTCATCTTTCGCCACTACTATACCTATCTCTATTTTGAACTAGTTTAAATTTTCATTAATTTTTTAAAATTAACAGATATAGTACTTTAAGTTTTAATTTTATGTCTAAAATGTTTTCCATGAAGTCTCTTTGTAATGGGTAGATACGTCTTTTCGCCCCATGCGAGAATAGTCCTACTTCACGTAAACGACATCGACCACACAATACCATAATTGTCATCTATTTCCAATAACGGTTTTATTATGTACTTTCCTTAGACATACTTATTGCTGTCTGTTCTTCTTTCTCTTTCTTATTGCAAGGAAGTGCAATACTTCTTTATGCCCGTGGTAGAGCGTACATCTACCTAAACCACAGTTCGTTCCAAACATTATCCCCATATATCCTTCATCAAGAGCCCTTGTGCTTATCTATAGTCATGACCCTTTCCTATTTCTCGACTGATAATATGAGTTTATAAAAACTCCTAATCTTACAAATATGAACACCAACATACCCATACCCGAAACGCTCAACATCCTAGAAACCCAATTAATACAGAACAACATACCTAAAACCCAAGTTACCGAAATCATAAACATCCTCCAAACCATCACCAAACAAAACTATTTCACCCACAACTCAAACTTCTATTCACAACCAGATGGCCTACCCATGGAAAGTTCCCATCAGTAGTGTACTAAGCAAAGTTTGTCTTCAACATATAGAAAACACCAAGATACTCACAAACAATACACAGGCACAGAAAATCATTTACTGGCACAGATACGTCGATGATGTCATAACACTATACAGAGGCAACTCTTGTCATTGTGAAAAACCCCTCACCTACACTAATAAAATTCACCAAAAACTCCACTTCACTTCAGAAATTGAAACAACCTATCCCAAAACTTTCTTGACCTAACCATAACAAAAAGTCACACACAAAAACACAGCTTCAAAATTACAGGAAACCCATAATGACAGACACACTTATCCACAAGACCTCAAACCACCCTACACTACACAAACACGCTGCTTTCAATCCATGCCCCGTAGACTTTAAGAAGTCTCAATGACCACAGAAACATAAACAAAGAACTAAACACAATTAAATATTTAGCATACACAAATGGATACAACACCACAATAATAGACAAGCTATGGTACAAAATACAAAAAAAACACTAAAATAACACTACAGACAGGGAAAACAAATACATTACATTACCATACATAAACAAAACAACAAACAAAATTGCCCGCAAATTTCAAAAAATAGGATACAAACTAGCATAAAAAACTAATAACAAATTACAATACAAAATACAAGTACAAAGATAAACTACAAGCACCAATCGTATACAAACTGAACTGCGACGTATGTAACAAATTCTACATTGGGCAAACAGGTCGCAGCTTTAAACAAAGAGTCGACGAACACAAACAGAACATCAACTCAACATTTTACAATCACATAAAAGAAACAGGACACAAATACACAGACATTTACCATAACCTAGAAACCTACACATCAACAAAAAATAACCACATCTCAACATACTAGAACAATGTGAAATTTACAGACACACTAAAACACAAAGTGCAAACACAACACACACAAAACACGAACAAACACAATACAAATCACATATACTCTTAGATACTATTGAAGACCTACCTTTTACAACCGTCACCACTTGACCCGATATCTCCAAGTAGAAAACACTGATGAAGATTACCACATAGCGATCGAAAACGTTCTGTCTCAGTAAGTTTTAACCAATTTACAAAATTTAAAGTTCGGATAGTCATAAACCATTGTTTAAGTGATTAATTTAAATATCAATATTTTGATGAAAAATATAAACTATTACAAAAATAAAATGAAAATTAATTTATTTTCAATTTTAAAATTTTTTAAAGTGCTGTTGCAGTTTTGATTATAATCTAAAACCCATTTGCACATATTTATCCTTTCTGATTTAAACAGGGTTTTATATTTGTTAACCTTTGCAACATGTAGGCCTTGTTATATAATCATAATATGTAATTAAATCTGATATTGTTGATCTGTAAAATAAACTACTGGTTTATAATATTGTTCAACTTGAAGTGTTTTCTTCAAATTCTATGCAATTTTGTTTTGTAATTGTAATTTTGTCACAGATATTTTATTGTATGTTATATATTTTAATATTTTTCAGGTAGTGCAGATTTTTGTCAACCAATCGATGATTCTTTCTTGTATACTATCACAAAATAACTGTTCTTACTTAATACTGCTCATGAGAGAATATGTATACAATTTTCACATTACTACAACCTTTGATGGTTATTTTATTTGTTTTTAAATTCTGGACCAGAAATAATACTCATTTTAGAAAAATTACAAATATTTAAGATACATCCATAAAAACACTTATTTTAAAGTACAGATCACATTTTTAAAATATTAATGTTTAGCTTTAAAATGTGTTTAGGCTTACTCTGTACTGTTACTAAGGGCAGGAAATAAAATCCAAACCTCCAGTATTCAAATATATACATCCGAGTGCAGAAAAGATTTTTGGAAAATTTCGATTTGATAACGTTTAGCCTCACATCATTAAAATACAAGAGTAAGGTATAGAAAATGACACTTACTCCAGTAACCCTAATAGTAGGGATAAGTTACTACCACCTCATTACTTCACAATTTAATCAAACTTATCTGTGACACAAATTGATGTTAAGCTAACTTACCTATAACCTTTCACTGTTGTTGTACTACATACTGTGACATCAGACGCTGTTGTGTGAATTTGAAAAGAACACCTTAGTCACAAAATGATTAGGGACAAATGTTATTATATCCATGTTGTTCAAAAGTTATTAGCTATCATTAGGTCTGGTTTAAAATTAAAATCTATGCCTGTCATTAAGAAAAAAGTGAAAAAAATAATAAATTAACTTCTGAACCAAAAAAAGGAAAATATTGTAAAGTTTCTCCAATTAAGAACCTCCAATTAAGCAAATAATGAAAAACACACCTTCATCGAATTCTTCATAATAATATTTTAAATTAGTTTCAGAAAATATTCTGATATTGAGGATGAAAACGATAAATTAGATCATTTGTTTAAAACTTCAAAAAAAAATCAGATATAATAAAATAACTATTGCAATACTAAGAAAATTTGAAAAGAAAACACACAAGTTCGGGCGAAGAAGGGTCACATTCTTCAGGAGACCAAGCGATAACTGTGTAAGCCGAATTCGTGTAAGTTGGGGTATAATTTTACATACAATCACATAGGAATCATGTTTAATTCTGACCAAAGACTAGATACAATTATAATTTAAAGCATGATTTAAAACCGCGTAATAGCATTATTTTTGAATCGCGTAAGACGGGGTAGTGTAAGTCGATGTATTACTGTAGTTGCATATTATCTATAGGGGAAAGGGCTGTAGAGCAAATTGATTTAGGTGATTATGGTTGTTTTTGAAAGAAATCTTGCTTTCAGAGAAAATTATATAAGTTTGTTTTAACCTTTGAATTTTGTAGTCCATTACATTTGATGAAACTTAATTAATCACTTTTACATTAGTTTGACTATCCGAACTTTAAATTTTTTATATTTGTAAAAACTTACTGAGACATGTAAAAATAACTTTTCAAAATATATTAATGTTCAGATAGTCATAAACTAATGTAAAAATGATAAATTCTGTAATTGCAAAATCTATAGAATTTATTCTATCTGTAACTAATTGTTCGACTTTCAATTACTGCTTCAACACATATACATTAACATAGGCACAATTAACTCATGAATGATTAAATTTACAAGATTTTATAATGTTATTCCAATAGATTAAGTTGATTTTCAAAATATTTAGATTAAGAAAGTTCATTTCTTGAACATTTTAAATTGTAATGTTAAAGTGTTCTAATAATATTAAAATGAATTTCAGTTTTTCTGATATATTTGCGGATTATAATATATAATTACAGTGAGTCTAACATTCTGAAAACTACGAGGTAGAGAAAATATGTTTTATTGCTGTGTGACAACAAGCTTATACATATGAGTGGAAGATATCAATTCCAGAAAAAACAGTTCTATTGTTGTGTGTGTGTGTGTGTGTGTGTGTGTGTGTGTGTGTGTGTGTGTGTGTGTGTGTGTGTGTGTGTGTGTGTGTGTGTGTGTGTGTGTGTTTGTGTGTGTGTGTGTGTGTATTTGCAAATATAAAATTAAAATTCAAAACAAGGATTTTTTTCAATTTGAAAGTACTATTATTGCTATTTGGTAATAACTAACAATAACGCTAGGTAACAATAACAAAAATGTTTTTTTTTGGCAATAACTAGTTGGCAAGTACTTGATGTTCACGTCACTATCCACCACCTTTGATTTTTACGTTTCAAAATATTACATCGTTTAGTCTTTTTTCAAAATAGTAAGAATTGAATCAACATTATGTTTTTAGTAAATTGAATAATAGTTTAAAGTAAATTATGATTAGGTATGTAAAATAATTACAAAAATAGTATCAGTTACTATATAGATTAAATAATATGCATTCAATAATGGAAATAATAAAATAAAAACCAGTTCTATCATATAAATATTTAGCCAAATAATTTTTATTAAATAAATAGAATTTGACCTATAAGTGATGTGTAGTAGATGTAAAGTGAAAAATAACAGCAATAGTAAAATTCTGTATCTTAGGAACAAATCATTGTAGAACTATCACTGCTAAGTAGTAAAATTGTAAGAGGGTTTTTGTAAAGATATCGAATGCAGGATTAAATATTTCAAAATCCAAAATGAGTAATACTAAAGAGACATTTTATTATTTTGTAATTACTACAATAAATTTGAAAGTTAGGCATCCATAACAATAAATATTATGTGTTTTATATTTATAATTTAATGCATTAATTTCTATTGTGTTTATATAGATGGTATATCTACATGTTTTGCCTATGACTTGCTGGAACTGAAATTATTAATTACAAGGAATTTTAAGTATAATATAAAGGTAGTTTATATTTATTTTGTTGTCAGATAAATTGAAAATGATAATCTTAATCCAATGATGAACTTTTGGAAACCATAAATTGAAAATTTACAAATACTGTATCTGAATGAACGTTTATTACAAGTAATTTTTATTTTTGTAGAAATAAAACGTCCAATGTACGAGTCAAGCTTGCATTTGTATTATGTTTTTACTTGATATAAAATAAAACTTTATTTCTATTTCCATTAGAAAGGTTTTGGGTTATATAATGAAATCTGTGTTCAAAATAATTTTTTTATTTTTTCAACTGGTGCTTTTTTAATTAGGGTTTAAAAACCATGCAACATTGTATCCTTCCACTGACTCTACCTTAAACAATATGATAATTTATAACACTCAAAGTACTCTCTTCTAAGGTCTACGAATAAGAGCTAGTATACACAGGCAAAAGTGCAAAGTACGATCAATTTATGTATGGAAGGGGTTATTACATTGCAATATTTTACTCAAAAATACATTCTAAACAAAAATTAAGCAATTTTAAATACCACTAACCATAAATAAGGTTCAAACTTTCATAAATAATATCACAATGCAAACATAATCATAGTTATGAAGGCACATTTATCATCATGTTTTCTTCAGAAAATACTGTACAATGTTATACGACATTATTATACAGTTATATTAAAATATACCTTGAAAGTACCTAGTTACCATAGATTTGGTTATATAAAAAATTAGGTTTCCTAATGGTCAGTCAAAAATTGGTGAAGTCAAAAAGTTGATATTTATTTATACATAAAATGGCTTCACATGATATTAATAAGTTATTTTAGCCACTTGCTACATTTTACATTAGGCGTAATTTATTATATATATATATATATATATATATATATATATATATATATATATATATATATATATAAATATATATATATAACCCTAAGCGACCTTGGTAAAGCTCCAGGTATAAGTAGCTTCTTTTTGCCATATTAGTAGCTGATATCTCGGTTTCTTTTAGCCATATTAGTAGCTGATATCTCAGTTTCTTTTTGCCATATTAGTAGCTAATATCTCAGTTTCTTTTTGTCATATTAGTAGGTGATATCTCAGTTTCTTTTTGCATTATTAGTAGCTGATTTCTCAGTTTCTGTATTGTTTTACAAATAATCTCTATTTAATAATAAAAAACACTAGTAAATATGTTATACTTGCCTTCAGAGTTTATAATTGAGTTACGGTCTGAGTTGGCAATGGGACACATCTCTTGGAACGGTCATCCTCAACATTTATAAAAGAGGTGCTACTACAGGCAAGTGTAAAATATTTACAATTGTTTTGAGTTAAAAATTAGTAGCTCACATGAAGATGGAATTAATTATTATATACTTTATTTCATATTTATTTTTCTAGCCGATTATGTTTCAAGAAAAATGTATTAAAAAAGCGTAACATTTAAATTTCCATTAACTCTTATTAATCCAACTCCACTAATAGTACTCTAAAGGTTAGTTATCGAATTTCATTACTCATTGCTAGTTCTGGGTAAAGTCGTATTATAGAGTATAGAATATATTAATCATCATCAAGATCAGCACTTCTTAAAATGTTACTAGAAAAGTGACAAAAATCTTAAAGCTACTTGTATGCCACTAAGTAAAACATTATTCAATATTTCAATAATATCTTGAGCTGGAGTGGTTGCTCCTAATACATAGGGCAAAAAGTGAATCCTTAAAATAATTAACTATGAGAATCCAAAATTGCTTTGTGTGCATTGTGTAATTTCCAACCAAAACTTAGTCCCTAAAAACACATATTGCCTGTTTTAAATGAAGTAATTTTGTTATAAAATGTATTAATATTATTAATGCCGGCGGTGAAGAAATTTTGCTTTTATCGCTTTTTGAGATGGTAATAGTTGTAATTTATAAAGCATCAATTTGCTGCTACATTGCTTAACATTCACTGAAACTGTAACTTAAACAAAACTTGTTTTTGTTTTCTAGATCAGCACAGCTGGTAAAATTAGTAATGTATTGATTACTTCCTCAAAACTAAAAACAGATGTAACCCACACCTGAAAGCTTTTAAATGAAATAGAAGTAAAATTTTTCAAAGTACAAATAGTTTTGGAGTTATTTTTGAAAACTGTTTTAAAACATGCATTTTTCACAAAAATCAACATTTTCAACCAATAATAACTTACTTGACACAAAAACTTCGTAAAATAGTGCTTACAATTTGTCCCTCTTTCGATTTCTGGGTTTAATTTTGATAAAATTCACCTCCAGCGTAAATGCGCAAGTCAGCACTGTGTCACTTTTGATCCTCCAGGCAACCTCTGATTACTCACCAATGTTCATTCAAATCGATGTTGGTTCAAAGTTTTCAGATGGGAAAGCTTTCATTGACTGCATAATATCTAGTTCATACCAAAAACAATGGTATGACATGAAATGCAGCATGTATTAATCTAATGCTATATTATTTATGATTAAAAAAAAAACTTACACATCAGTCATAAAGCCAGATCAGTATAGTTTTGTTGCTTTTCATATAAATATTTTCTATTTTGGATTAATGGTGTATATGACATAATGGCCAGTTCTATGGTTAAAGCAAGTTGCAAATGTGAAACTCTTTGCAAGTTATTTCATGAAGAACAAAAGTAAGACCATGAGAGATTTATACTTCACCTTGACTGGGAAAGGAAACTGGAATTAAGGTGTCTGACTTGAAAAAAAGGTGGCTCCTAATAGGAAACTGTTTGAAAAGACTTATGGAACCATTTGATAGTCTAAGTGATTTGTTACAAAATAAACGTTAAATGAAAAACTTGTTAACAGTCATTAGCCATTTCTGAGATATTTTGTTGATATCTTTGGAAAAACTAGATATATTAAATAAATACCTACAAGGAATAAACCATTACAAAATCGAAGATATGCTGTTTCATTTATTTTCTATTTAATTGTGTCAGATAAATATTTACATATAATTTTGAAAAGTTCTGTTGTCTCCAAATATATAAAATTAGTAATATTGGTTATTGTCGATTATCTAAAATTATGATCAGCTAATTAACGCAAAAGATCATCCGACTTGAATGATGCAATAAGTGTTAGTTGATTTGCCGGTTATTTTAAATATGTAGTACCAAGACGAACTTGCAGAAATGACAAATGACAAGTCACTTAAAACGTTTTTCAGTTTTAATGGTATAATGAATAAGGTTTGTAAAAAAGCTTAAACCAAGTATCCAAGCATAACTAAATGTACAAGACTACTACTTCTACCATACTCAGCTTAATATTTCCTTGAATTAGTATTAGTATTGGTTTGTTGCTAAAAAAATAAATCAACTTGTTATAGCTTCACAGAGGGTCTTGAGACTGAAGTTACCTAAATCAGAACCTGAAAAAACCTCTTTTTTGCATCAAAAGTTCTAACCTCTAACATGCATCAATGAAGTTATTTATTAAAAGTAATTACATTGTAACTGAGTAGAAACCTTCAACTTACTTGCTGATGCGTTTCTAAACAATTCTTTAAATTAAGTTTAAAACTTTCACTCATGTAGTAATTACTTATAATTTATTCATTGAATTCAGTATGATTACAATAAATAACTCTAAAATGACTGCTTGACTCGCAAACCAGTCGTTTTATTTCTACAAAGTTTAAACCTAGCGAGTGTAATATAAAGACTATTGATTTTTTATTCCTGCCAATTATTTAATTATTTTTAAAAAATAAAACTGATGTATCTTTTATGCTGATGTTTGTCTAAGAAAGCTCGGCTCAGACTCAGTTTCAGAGAGGTAACATTTTGTCTTGCTCAACTGCTCTCAGGGCATAAATAGAGTATTCGGCATCTGCATTTAATCTTAGACAAGGATTACCAGATTACAAATATTTTGATGTCGAGTATTGCATATGACAGAGGTAGAGACTGTGAATCCATATATCATAGACTGTTGGCTCAAAGGAACCGTGAAAAAAATAATAAAACTTTGTTGTGAATCTGAAAGAGGATATTGCAATGAGTAATATCGGATTAATTTCTACCCGAAGTCAGTACATCATATCTGTTCATATCTGCATATTTCAGGCGGACCTCTTGAGCTAAAGACAGCCTCAGTGCTGACGTAAATGGTTCCGGCAAACGTTTCTCGGCGTGATATAAAAAATGAGAGACTAGTTTAGGTCGATTCCAGAGAGGAGTCAGATATTCAGTGGGTTAATGGTTTTCCAACCCTCAATAGAATAATTCATGTTTAATATCACAGAAATATAAGGTTTTTAAAACGTTAAGGAATCAATTTAAGGTGACGTTTCTTAAACTACGTCACCGGTTTGGCTATTATAGAATAAACTGATTAGGTTGTTCAACTATTGCGTCAATATGCGTAGGAAACAATCTGTTTCTAGGTTCCACCAAGAATTTCAACTGCGACATTGAGATACATTATTTGTTTCCATTGTACATTAATATAATTTCTCATAACATTGCAGTGTTCACGCCCATATGTACTTACGATGTATTAAAAAAAAACTTTGCATATGGGTATCGGTAATCCAGTGCTTAATGATTAAACTCTGGAGTCATATTTAACCCAATTCCTTCGCCTTTACCCGTGTGTGTGTTTTCAAATATACACTTTCCTAAAAGTAGATTTAATGCAGTCCGAATTGAGAATGGGACATCTGAATTATGAAAATGCAGTCCTTATACAAAAAACAGTGCACCTAATTTAACGTTTAGGAAATTTTTTGAGTTAAGAGTGTAAAAATATGCAGCAAAAATATTAGATTCGTAATTAAAGAAAAAATATAATTTTTACCTAAAAGGTTTATTTTTTATCAGTGTATGTGTTACACTTACTCATGGATATAGAGAGGGTTTTTTTAGGGCAAACCCCTACCTCCAAAAGGATTGGCATAATCATTTATCGGCCACTAAAAATTGACAAATTTTATAAGAAATTTTATAATAATTTCCAACTCGTTTTAGATTATTTGCTATTTCATACCGAAGCTAATTACTCATCGAATTTTTATCTATTATCGATAAGTCAGTGTTTTAACAATCCTTATCATGGTTGCAGGAAAGTATTTAAACAGACTCAAAGCACCCCTCCATCTCCCGTCTCGCCCATCGCAATCTCTCAAGGCCAAGTGCACGGTAAAATGGTTCGCACTATACATGCAAGTCTTTAGTCTAATTTTGTAAATAAATATCCCCCATATAGATAAATACGTATACTTAAATTTAAAATTCATCGAGTACTCTTTAAGATTGTAATGTTATAATTAGTAACAAATAAATTTCTCTCAATTTTCAACTCATGTCTCACTCTAGGCTTTACAATTACATAAAATGTCGTGTAATTTTCAAAATATTGACTTGGTAGTATAAATTAGTCCCCCGGTACTTCAGTTCTTTCCCAAGAAAGAATTTCTGTGTGCATTGTGGCACTTATTTAATATTTTTAAAATTTAATAACAATTTGGTGAAATGGATTAGTGTTAATATATCGTGACGGATATTGTGATTAGAAGATATAGATTTATCAAATCGTCGAGAAACGTCCATTCCTTGTGTTTGTAGAACAGATATACCACTTTTAAACTGATTTATGGATCTTGCTCTTACTTACACTTTATGACGGATTTTTTAAATACTAAAACTTAAATAGATGTAATATACCGTATTTTTCTTGCTATTGTTTCTCTTCCTGCTACTCTTACAAGGCACTGTAATATGTTTTAATTTCTTATTACAATACAGTAACGTACCCTATTTGTATTATAAACTATACTGCAGGCTACTAATGTTTTTATAGTGTTGTGTAATAGTGTTGATGGGTTTTTCGGCCAACATAAATCATGTAACTACAACATTTATTACATTACATTCCTATTTACGTATTTATGTGCTACGTTTACCCACAATTACATGCTAATTTCACGTCCTCCGTAATTCTTATTTTTCTCGAATCCGTCACCCCTCGGTCCCGAACTAGAGAGGTTCTACTGTAGATAATTTGTCATGTCCGTTATACTCAGCTAACTTCTGCTAAGCTTTTAACAACGATTAAACTAATAGTAACGTATTTTTTAAATTAAAAAAAAGGATTACGTGACACAATCAGATAAGTAAAAATTATTTTCGTATGTAAAAAAATACATTGTTGTGATGTGCGCCTAAGGTCTATGTTAAATACGATGATGATAGTAGCCAATGTAGTTTTTGGAAAGAACGTGTTTCCCGTTCCCACGTAAACGATTTTAGCAAAAACAATAATACCGGGCGATGCAGAGGGTCATAAGGAATACAAACAAATCTGTATAAAACTTCCGCTCACGCTACATAATTTTACAAAAATAGAAAATAGAAACTCACCTCTTCCACGTCACGCGTAAAAAGTTATTAATTTACTGTTTTAGTTTTATTTATTATTATTTTTTTTGACGTAATAGCTCGTAAAATGCCTCGAAATGTAATGAAACTTACTGTTGACTCCAAAAAAATTACAAATTAAATTTATAAAAATCAACTTTAAGAAAGCACTATTTGAACCACTGCACCCGCCACACAAATTATAGACAGTGACGCATATCATAAAATTCGCACACATATCTTATTTTTTGCGATAATTGCTCAACAGATCGAAACAAACACTTAGAAACCCTATTTCATGCACAAAACAGAAAATATTGCGTTGATGAACATTTAAACACCTTTTATTTGTAACTTTGGCTTTAAATCGATAGAACTTACTACGTAAAGCAGTCTAGAATTGTAGTGTTAAAGTAGATTTGTTTCAAAATTTGAAATGTTTTGGGAGTTACTAGCAAGTTTAAATACATTTCGAGGGATTTTGCGAGTTACCACGTCAAACAAGTAAAGCCAAAATGTTTAAATTTGTAACGTTTCAGGTGTATTGTGGAGGGAGGAGGACTTGTTATTTTCCAGAATTTTTAATTTTTGGAATTAGTGCGAAAGATTTTATAATTTTTTTCGTATTCCTTATGTTTTTCTGAATCACATCCGGTATAAATGTTTTTCCTAAAATCGATTACGTGGGAACGGGAAATAAATACCTGAAAGAATAAGCCTACTGCACTTGTATCTATGAGTACAAATATCCATTTATAATTGTTAAAATAATTTTCAATTAAACTGGCCTCTACAAAGAAGTTAATAACTCAGATGATTTGATAAAGTGACGTCTTTTAGCATAGCACCTACATAAATGTGTGTGTACCCTCCCTGTCCTAGCCATGTGTAGAGCAGGTGCTACAAGAAAACAATATACATTTCCCACTCTCCCCGGACTTATATTACTCGTTTTCCATTTCTTTGAACGCTCAACGCATTCCAAAAGTATCTTGAGTTTGCACGAAACTCTTAAACTGCAGCTTGTACTTTAAAAGTTAGCAAACATTAATTTTATTCTAACTGTAAACGGTAACTTTTTAAGCGTTTTTTGTCTTGGAAATATGCAAAAATATTTATAAACCTAAATTCAAAATCAATTCTGTCAATTATTTAAAACATTTAATTAAACAGAAATTTATGGTTTTATTATGAATGTCATATTATAACATTTTGTAGCCTTTAAATCAACGTGATGTAACAAATGATATCTACTTTTAACTTTTAAATAAATGATAAGCCGGTTGGATATCGAGACAAAAGCTTATTTATTTAGTGTATCGTTTCGGCAACATATTTGTTGTCCTTATTAAGCCTGTAGTGCTATGAAAAATAAGGTCCATATATTTAGAGTTCAAATAAGTAATGTGAAGAGGGAGAACATCAAACCCCCCACAATTTACCAAATACAGTGATACCTCGTTATTTCAGTTATACTCGCGCTTGTGTCGTCTATCAGTACCTCCTAGAGAACAGTCTCTAGGACAGGGGTTCCCAAACGTATAACATTTCAAGTTTTTAGAAGGTAAATTGCAACTGATAGGAGAAAAATCTGTTAGCAAGATATTGCTAGCATGCATATTAATGGTTGTATTTTAGTAAGAGCACAATCCAAGTCATTAACGACATCAAGTTTATTCCTATAATATTACATATACATATATTCTTATTATTTTCCAACTGGTGTCACGCCCCCTGACTTGCCTTCACGCCCCGCCCCCCAGTTTTGGGAACCTATGTTTTAGGAGGTATTGAGTTTATACATTCGGTGGCTAGAGTGGTGCCGTTCTTACTACGTTTTAATGAAATTTATTTTTACTCTGTGTATTTAGCTACCAAAGCAAACTAATGCTTAACTTTTTAGTTAAGCGTGTTGTCTCTCGTTATTTGCTTGGGTTACGGTCCCCTAACTTACCGCGTTTACTGTAACCAACTGTATATTGGAAAAGGGAGGGTTACGTTCCCCTAACTTACCGCGAATAATGTAAACAAACTGTATATTAGAAAAGGGAGGGTTACGTTCCCCTAACTTACCGCGAATACTGAACCAACTGTATATAGGAAAAGGGAGGGTTACGTTCCCCTAACTTACAGCGTATACTGTAACCAACTATATATTGGAAAAAGGGAGGGTTACGTTCCCCTAACTTAACGCGTATACTGTAACCAACTGTATATTGGAAAAGGGAGGGTTACGTTCCCCTAACTTACTGCGAATACTGTAACCAACTGTATATTGGAAAAGGGAGGGTTACGTTCCCCTAACTTACCGCGAATACTGTAACCAACTGTATATTGGAAAAGGGAGGGTTACGTTCCCCTAACTTACTGCGAATACTGAACCAATTGTATATTGGAAAAGGGAGGGTTACGTTCCCCTAATTTACCGCGTGTACTGTAACCAACTGTATATTGGAAAAGGGAGGGTTACGTTTCCCTAACTTACCGCGTATACTGTAATCAACTGTATATTGGAAAAGGGAGGGTTACGTTCCCCTAACTTACCGCGTATACTGTAACCAACTATATATTGGAAAAAGGGAGGGTTACGTTCCCCTAATTTACCGCGTATACTGTAACCAACTGTATATTGGAAAAGGGAGGGTTACGTTTCCCTAACTTACCGCGTATACTGTAATCAACTGTATATTGGAAAAGGGAGGGTTACGTTCCCCTAACTTACCGCGTATACTGTAACCAACTATATATTGGAAAAAGGGAGGGTTACGTTCCCCTAACTTACCGCGTATACTGTAACCAACTGTATATTGGAAAAGGGAGGGTTACGTTCCCCTAGCTTACTGCGAATACTGTAACCAACTGTATATTGGAAAAGGGAGGGTTACGTTCCCCTAACTTACTGCGAATACTGTAACCAACTGTATATTGGAAAAGGGAGGGTTACGTTCCCCTAACTTACCGCGAATACTGTAACCAACTGTATATTGGAAAAGGGAGGGTTACGTTCCCCTAATTTACCGCGTATACTGTAACCAACTGTATACTGGAAAAAGGGAGGGTTACGTTTCCCTAACTTACCGCGTATACTGTAACCAACTGTATATTGGAAAAGGGAGGGTTACGTTCCCCTAACTTACCGCGAATACTGTAACCAACTGTATATTGGAAAAGGGAGGGTTTTGATCCACGTCAAAAAGTTAACATCATTACAGCTATAATGTACACCTTTAATACAGTAGGGTTTGTTTACGTACTACACAATTACATACATATTTTGTTTGATTATTTACGTGTCCCTTTCATCCGAAAACACCAAAATTCTATTGAATATATAGGGTCTCACTCACAGACACAGGTATTCTTTATTGTTACACACAATCCATTAATTTTTTAAACACCTAATTTTAGAGCAATAATCTTTTAAAAAATGTTAACTTGATTTCTAAAAAACTTGAGATTTCACTTCGTGTGCGAGTTTTTTCTAGTTCTTTACACACTTCATGATACGACATGGCAATAATGCTTGTTCCATCCAGCGAATAAATTTTAATACTCATTCTAAAAAGGGATCAATTTCAATAACGGCTGCAGCAAACTGTTTCCTAAAACATGCAATTCAACGACAGATTTTAATATCAACTTCGGCGATACATTTTTACGATTTCTTCGTCTTTGTTGCACCACCAGCTGATTTCTCCTACTTAGCTAAGAAAGTTTGTGAAGGCATTCTTTTCCAAAACAGTCCAGTCTCCTCTGGGTTAAAAACTTGATCCACTGTGTAGCCTTTCTCCGAAATAAGATTTGTATATTGCCTTGGAAATAAATTGGTGACTTCGTGGTCCACTGATGCTGATTCACCGGCAATTTTCACGTTGTGAAGAGGAAACCATCTCTAGAACTTTTCAAAACACTCTTTACTTGCTGGAACTGATTAACTGTCAACGTTCATACTAACGCCTATCTATTTGACGAATTAAAATTGAACTCAGAGGCATCCTATTTTTGTGATTGATCTTCTATCCTCACACTCACAGCTTTTTTCCATTTGTTTGACGTTTATATTTCGCGACACACAGAGGTAACTTTCACAGATTGACACATCAATTCTTTGACACTTTTTTAATAACCTCAACGTACGTTAGTATATATATATATATATATATATATATATATATATATATATATATATATATAAATTTACCTTTGCAACATATTCTTCTTGTATTCAATTATCACTATCACTATTAGTACTTAAACAAAAATCTTACTTGGTATTTATGCGAATTAACTTTAAAAGATTGATAGTATTTCCATTATCGAGAATCACTGACCGGGGGTTGTAGTAGACTGCATTCTAGTCTAGTAGACACTGGCAGTCTACTGGAACACCTTGTCTGTGGTGCTCGATAATGGAGATACTATCAATCTTTGAAAGTTAACTCGCATAAATATAGTGAAAGTGATATATATATATATATATATATATATATATATATATATATATATATATATATATATCATGACGCTCTTTTTTTGTGCTACGCTTTGCGGCGCCAAATATAACTTCCTTTAGGTGGCTTTCTCTCAATATAACAAGATTATTTATTCAAACAATATTTTAATTAATAGAACTCGGTTTTGGGCGCCACGTATCTCTGATAAGAGTGAAAAGATTATTTAGAATATTGATTTCTATTTTACACTGAAATAACACAATTTACAGGTTAAAATAATTTAATTCAGTTTTAGCACAATTAGAATATTATTTACATTAGAATTACTGAATTTCATTGAAATTCAAATATCAAGAGACTTTTAACTTTCTATCTTTTTTATACTTAACCTAATTTACATAAATTTGTTTTGATCTCCTGGTCGCTGTATAAGGTTCGGTTTGCAATTAGAGCAATTAAAGTTTAATAATATTTATAGTTCTGATTTATGAATATTTCTTTTATGGAATAATAAATATAATTATTGTGATTGGCAGATTAACAGAAAAGTTCAATGTTCAAAGATTACTGAGAAAAGTTATTATTACTATTTGAGGTTCAGCTGTTCGTGGCTCGTGGTCCTGAAGTTCCTTTCGTGCACTGTTATCACAATCACTGTTTTCAAAGATTTACGTGCATAATTGCTTACGACGATTTACTTAGTATAATTGCTTGCGACGATTCAATAGATGTTCACTGTCTTCAACTAATTATTTAAAATAATGGCACTAACTGGAGGTAACTTGACCGACGTCCACTCCCAACGAACGTTCCTGGATGACCTCCCGTTTCGATGTTTTTCCCAACTAACTTTCTGAACCTCTTATCGCTTCTTCCCTAGTTTAGACCAATCACATTTCATAATTTTAACTTTTTTAACGTATTTTTGAAATTTAAAGTCTTTTTGCAACTGGCTTTCACTTAACGGTACCAGGTTTTTTTCTTTAGTTTTTTGAGCGACCATGAGTCTTAATACTAACAAACTTTTTTGATAATTTATGGTACTATAAAGTAATAATGAAGTCAGCTTGGCCTTGTACATTGTAGTTTTAATTTTACACACTTAATTTATAGTTCTCTTTAGAGTCCCTGTTAACATATCGTTATAATATATATATATATATATATATATATATATATATATATATATAAGTTATATAAACATTTTATGTGAACATTTCATAATTAAATGCGTGCTAGGAAAATTCCTGCTTACGCAGCTTTAGTATTATATAGGTGTGAGAACAGAGCCCCGGCAGTGTGTAAGTCGCCTCTGTATCGCACAGACGTTTTCCACTCCGATTGAGTGCATATCAATTGTATTGTTTTATTAAGTAAAATTTATGTAACAGTTTTCTAAATTAATTGTTTATTAAATTCAAAGGTTTGTAAAAATAAAAATCATTTTTAAAAACCTTTCTTGCTTAATATAAAACGTAACTGGCGCAGTCGGTAGGACATCTCGGGAAAATTAATGAACATAATTTTTTTTCGATTTCAATCGATTAACCGAGGTACTGCAAAAACGCGATTCGTTACAGAGCGCATATCTGTAACGACATCAAGAAATCGGTAGGACACCTCAAGGAAGTTAGCGAATATAACGTCCGTCGGTTTTAACCGTTAATTGAGGAAACTTTAAGTAGAGTGAATAACTACAACCACTTAATAGAGCGCATATCTATTAAGAACACGCGCGAATATCGTGTAAGTGAAAAGTGAAAGTTGTTCAAATGAGCAAAGTATTTTGGATCAACTTGTAAGTAGATCTTAAGATATAGAATTAAGAAAAAGTAGAGTAAATACTTTTTAATTTTATATAATTGATTTTTAATTTTTTTATTTTAAAGAAAATAATATTTTAAAATGGCAACGCCAACATTAAAAAAGGAATATCTAGACATGATTCCTGAGTATAGTGGAGAGCCCACTATGCTCCACAGATTCGTTTCCATATGTGATAAAGTAGTAAATAAATTTTATGTAAGCGAAAATCCAGAGGATTTTCAAAATGAATATCTATTTTCTTCTATACTAGCTAAGTTAAAAGGCCAAGCATTAGAAATGGTAGTAAACTCAAACTCATATAACTGGTATGAGATTAAAAAAGTATTATTAACCAGCTATTCAGATAAAAGAGATTGTTTTACTTTAAATTTAGAAATGGCTGAGTTAAAACAAGAGAATAACGAATCACCTTTTAAATTTTATGAAAGAATTCAAAAACTATTAAATTTACAAATTTCATTTTTTGTTAATAAAGAGCCACAAAGACAATTGGCCAAAGATGTTTTAATAGAATATGTACAGAAACTAGGGTTAAGAGTTCTCCTTAGAGGTTTACATGAACCTGTAGGATCGCTAATGCGAACCAAAAATCCAGATTCTCTTAGCGAAGCACTTAATATGCTTACTAACGATTTTCAATTTAAAAATAACAAATTATTTCAAAATATTAAACAGAACATTCCACCTAGGGCCCCACAATACCCGCTTATTCGCAAACCCCCTCCTAACAAGCAAACCTTCCAAAATTATAGGCCCAACTACCAAAATAATCCTAACCAATTTACTAAACCTAACTCATACGTGCAGCAAAATCAACAACCGAGACAGTCTAACAACTACACACCATTAAAAGTTCATCAAAAATTTGAACCAGAACCAATGAGCATTTCCACACGTCAAACAGGGAACACAATTAGACAAAATAGACTTTATCAGATGACAGGGAAACCAATAGAGGAGGAAAATTACGATCAAACTATGAATCGATTGACTGAACAAATGACTAACTCTTATCTGACCGAACAAACAGATTATGAACCGCAAGAGGACCCTGACAGCTACATAGACTTTGATGATTCCCCGCAAGAGGAAAACGCATGCGGATTCACTCAAGAGGACAATCATACCCAAAATCATTTTTTAGGACTAACCACATTAAAAAGACGTTTTCCATAATGCATATAGAAGACGACACAAACGAACTACCGTACATCCACGATCCCAAGACCAATTTAAAGATGCTGATTGACACTGGAAGTACGAGATCATTTATTAAAAAATCAATAGCTTTCCAATTTTTCAAAAACACTCTTAAACAAGAGCCATTTGAAGTGAGTACAGCTCATGGAGTATCAAAAGAAAAATACAGTTGTACGCTACCACTTTTAGGAAAAGAAACAACCAAATTCTATTTATTTGATTTCCATAAAGATTTTGACTTACTCCTTGGATTAGATAACATAAAAGAATTAAAAATTAATTTAAATTTTGTGAATGATAAATTAATATTTCGCAATAAGCAAATGCCGATTAAATATTTTAACACAGAAGAACAAAATAATAATAATAATAATAATAATAATAAAATTAAAAGCGAATGTCAGGAACAGAAAGCAAAAAAGGGAACAAGTTATGTTATACAAGCCCGCGCTAGCCAAATGATTAAATTTAGAATACAAAATATTCAAGATGGAGAAGGACTCTTACCATACAAAAACTTAAATGGATTAGAAATTCCGCAGTGTATAGTCTCAGTACACAAGGGAGAAGCCTACTGCCCTATAATAAACAACACAGAAGTAAATGTAGAATTAACAGTAAATGAACCATTAGAATTAAAATCTTTAGAAGAATACAATATCCTTAGACCTGATGCAATGCAAATGAACGCTAATTTCAATTTATTAGATTATAAAGAAAAAAATTCGAGAAGAAAAAATTTAGATTTATCAAAATTTAGAATGGAACATATGAACTCGGAAGAAAAATCCGCTATAACAAGTTTAATAAAAGATTATGCAGATTTATTCCATATTGAGGGAAACGATTTAACTTTTACCAACCAAATAAAACATGTTATTAGGACTACTGATGAAATTCCCGTATACTCCAGAAATTATAGATATCCAGAGATTTACAAGAACGAAATTAATAAACAAACTGAGGACATGCTTGAACAAGGAATTATTAGACCTTCAAATTCTCCATGGAACTCTCCTGTCTGGATTGTACCCAAAAAACAGGACGCTTCTGGCAAAAGAAAATTTCGATTAGTAATAGATTTTAGAGAATTAAACAAGAAAACAATTGACGATAAATTTCCCTTGCCAAACATTACCGACATATTAAATAAATTAGGACGATCTCAGTATTTTACGACTTTAGATTTAGCCTCAGGATTTCACCAAGTAGAAATGGATAAAAATAGCATAGAAAAAACAGCGTTTTCAACAGAAACAGGACACTACGAATTTTTAAGAATGCCATTTGGACTAAAGAATAGCCCCCCTACATTTCAAAGAATTATGAATAATATTCTGAGAGGCATCCAAAATGAAACATGTTTAGTTTATTTAGACGACATTATAATTTACTCCACTAGCCTCCAAGAACATATACAAAGACTTAAAGAAGTATTTGACAGATTACGCAAAGCCAACTTTAAAGTACAGCTGGATAAAACAGAATTTTTAAGAAAAGAAGTAGCGTATCTAGGGCATGTTGTTACACCGGAAGGCGTAAAACCTAACCCAGCAAAGATTTTGGCAATCAAAAACTATCCAATACCCAAAACCACCAAACAAATTAAAGGATTTTTAGGACTAATAGGCTATTATCGAAAATTTATTAAAAACTTCGCCAAGATAACAAAACCGTTTACTAACTGTTTAAAGAAAAATGCAAAAATAAATATAGAAAATCCAGACTTTATAGAATGTTTTGAAACATGTAAAAATATATTGACTAACGAGCCCCTTCTACAATACCCAGATTTTGAAAAGGAGTTTACTCTAACGACAGACGCGAGTAATTTTGCACTAGGAGCGATTTTAAGCCAGGACAAAAATGGAAAGGACCTTCCTATAGCGTATGCCAGCAGAACTTTAAACGACAGCGAAACTAATTACTCCGCGATTGAAAAGGAATTATTAGCGATCGTATGGTCTACCAAACACTTCAGGCCTTACTTATTTGGAAGAAAATTTAAAATTTATACAGACCATAAACCTTTACAATGGTTATTTTCAGTTAAAGAACCAAATTCCAAGCTTTTAAGATGGAGATTAAAATTAGAAGAATATGATTATGACATAAGATACAAAAAAGGCAAATTAAACCAAAACGCCGATGCTTTATCTAGAATACTATTGAACGTTACTGATAAAAGGTCAACAAACACCCAACACACTGTAGAACCAGACCTTGAATTATCTCCAGCGAACTTACTGAGTCGTTACTTCCCGGAATTGAATGAAGATAATGAGTCTATGGTCGTACAACTCGACGCAACAGATAATGCCAACTTAGAGTACGATCAAGAAAGTGACAGTCAAACCGTGCATTCCAACTTCGAAGGGAACACCCAAATTGAAATACCAATTTCCGACGAGCCTGTAAACTTTGGGAAAAATCAAGTATTTTTATCATTAGTAAAATTTGAGCCGAAGAAAGTAAAAATTATAAAACTATTTGGAACTTCAAGAACCCGTTTAATAGTCGAAATATCAGAAAATAATTTTAAAGAGGACATAGTTAATTTTGTAAAATCATATTTGGTACCAAAAATAAAATATAATCTATATTTCGAAGACGATTTTTATGAGAGATTTGCATCATGCATAGCCAAAAATTTCAAACAAACTGAACTAAATTTAGTTAAGTGTAATAAAAAACTCTTAGACCTAACTTCGGAAGAAGATACCCTAGAAACAATAAGTAATTATCATGTTAGCAAAACCAATCACCGAGGGATACAGGAAACATACGAACAAATTAAGCGAAGATATTATTGGCCTAATTTAAAATCACTAATCCAAAATTTCATAAATCAGTGTGACATATGTCAAAGAACCAAATATGACAGAATTCCCTTACAACTAGAGATGAACTTGACGCCTACAGCTGCAAGGCCTTTCCAGATAATTCACATCGACACTATCTCTTTAGAAAAGAATGCGTTTATCAGCATTGTCGACAGTTTCACAAAGTATGCTCAAGCTTATCGCTTGGGAAGCTCTCAAGCTACAGAGATTGCAGATAAGTTATTAGATTACTTTGCGCAGTTCTGCTTACCAACAGTTATTATCTCAGACAATGGAACGGAGTTTAATAACAGAATTGTGAAGGAGATATTAGACCTGCATAAAATCAAAATCCATTTTATCAGTACACAAAACCCCCAATCAAACGGATTATGTGAAAGATTTCATTCCACCTTAATAGAACACATAAGTCTGTTAAATAATCAAATCGAATTTAAAAAAGACAGTATTATTAAGAAAGTCAAATATGCTATAATTGCCTATAACAATAGCATACATTCAGTCACAAAATTAACGCCGTGCGAAGTCTTATTTGGACATATAAATTCAAACTCTTTATTAGATATAGATTTAGAAAAACAAATTGTAAATGACTACGTTTTAAATCATAAGGAAAAAACAAAAATACTTTACGAAAACATTAGGGATAGCAATCAAAGAATTAAAGAAAAAGTTTTAGAAAAAAGGAATGTAAACAAAGAACCACTTCCAGAAATACCATCTGAAGTTTACATAAAGTCAGTTCAGAAGCAAAGCAAAACGAAAAACAGATATAGCAAGGAAGAGATAGCTTCAATAAACAAGGAAAGAAAAACTGGTAAAATAAAGCCTAGACATCATAACACAAAAGACATAATACATTTGTCGAAAATTAAAAGGCCTAAGAAGATAAAAAATGTAATTAATGACCAAAATCCTTCTTGTTCATATTCAACACAATCAAATTAAAATTCCTACCATACCTTTGTCCACTAATTCTATGCAAGAAACTTTATTAAACTTTAAACAACATTGTTTCATTAATTATATGTGTTACAAACTTGGTAATTTATTAAATGATATGTAACTAATTATGGTAATAAATATTGTTAATTATTTGAAATATGTTAATCACAAAAAGAATTGTAATTGAAGAAAATTAGAAACTATACTCTTAAAGAGATAACAAAACAAAAAGAATTCTTATAAGCTGACTAGAATCCTTTATCAAAGCTATAACAGGCAATATTGAATGTAAATGATGGTAAAATTATAAAAAATCATATAAAACTTTTATTGTAATCAATGTAAATTTTGTAGAACAAAAATTAGATTCTGATAACAATTGTATATGTTATAAACATTTTGTATCTATCCTATGATAGAAAAGACTCATTATAAATTGTATTAGTCAATTCCAAATACTTTTGCTCAGTTGAATTATAATGAACACAAAATTAGACTGTGAAATGCCCATCATCAAAAACAATAACGCCTACAAACTACGAGGATACTGCGTTGGAAATCGCAGACAACCCATTTAACTGGATCCCAGACCTTCGCCTGGCGACCTTCTCCAGTGAAGAGGACTTCAACCCATGCCGAAAATTGCCCTTTACGGAGGCCTATTCAGCAGCTTATATACTTCGCCCTCATCAAGAAGAAGAAGAGGACTTCAACCGATGCCGAAACTTCGCCAACCCCCGAAGTTTTCTTTAGGGATGGAAGAGTTATATAAACATTTTATGTGAACATTTCATAATTAAATGCGTGCTAGGAAAATTCCTGCTTACGCAGCTTTATTTTATATAGGTGTGAGAACAGAGCCCCGGCAGTGTGTAAGTCGCCTCTGTATCGCACAGACGTTTTCCACTCCGATTGAGTGCATATCAATTGTATTGTTTTATTAAGTAAAATTTATGTAACAGTTTTCTAAATTAATTGTTTATTAAATTCAAAGGTTTGTAAAAATAAAAATCATTTTTAAAAACCTTTCTTGCTTAATATAAAACGTAACTTATATATATATATATATATATATATATATATATATATATATATATATATATATATATATATATATATAAAGAACAAAAGTCTAAATACAAATACAAGAATTATAATTCTTCTATTTGCACTGCGATATTTATATATATATATATATATATATATATATATATATATATATATATATATGTTATATAAAATTGAATTACATTTCATTTAATAACTTATTATAAGAATTATTATTTATTTATTCATAAGAAACATTATATAATAACATTTTATCTTAATAATGTACAATAAGACAAATAACATAACCTATGTATTTGATCAGCTGTTTCACCCATACAACAATCAATTTATTAACAGCTGTTGTACAAAGTCATTTTATGTTATTGCTTATTTTAGGCTAAATCTGATGCTAGTACAACTTTATTAACGTGAAATGAAGGTTTTATCTATGGCAAAAAGTGTTACACGTGCCAAAATAATTTTCATTTGAAAAATATTCAATTAATAAAAATAATCATGAAAGAAAGTACGGGTATATATACCTCCGAGTTATAGTGTCTTACCTAAAGGTTTGTAAGGTATGTACAAGGTATGTATAGCATACATATGATGTAAGACATTAATTTACAAAATGAAAAAAAAATAGTAAATTAGGTTGGACAAGTTAGGTTAGGAAATACGTAAGAAGAAATATAGGTAAAAATATAGTCCATTGACGTTGTCTAAAAATTTTTTGTTTGTTTCTAAATTACTCACTTTAATTTGTAGAACACGATTATCAACTTTTATTTCCGCGGAAAATACGGAAAATTACTTTTTTTACATTTTAAATATTAGTTTGTAAACTACTGGCATGTATAGGAACCAAAGGGAGGGATGTAGGGAGGGAGAGAGGGAGGGAGAGAGGGAGGGAGAGAGGGAGGGAGGGAGAGAGGGAGGGAGAGAGAGAGAGAGAGAGAGAGAATGTGTTTGTGATTACTGTAGTATATTTTAAGATAGTTTGTGTTGAATTGTATTAAAACTTTACCTTACACCTCATACTTTAACCAATTAAAAAAATTTTTAAATTAAAAGACAGCTTATGATAAATAAAAGTCGAGATATAATTTTTTGTTAAAAAAGTATTATTTTGTTGGATAAATGATGCGAAATGTTATTAGGTATTTCATAATTTTAATTTTTATGCAGGTATGTATATAATGAATGTATATATATATATATATATATATATATATATATATATATATATATATATATATATATAATGTATGTATGTATATAATGTATGTATATAATGCATGTATGTATATAATTTATGTATGTATATAACGCATGTATGTATATAACGCATGTATGTATGTATGTATATAATCCATGCATGTATATATGTATATAATGCATGTATGTATACAATGCATGTATGTATATAATGCATGTGTGTATATAATGCATGTATGTATATAATGCATGTATGTATAAAATGCATAAATATATATAATGTATGTATGTATATAATGCATGTATGTTTAAAATGCATAAATATATATAATGTATGTATGTATATAATGCATGTATGTATATAATGTATGTATGTATATAATGTATGTATGTATATAATGCATGTATGTATATAATGCAAGTATATAATGCATGTATGTATATAATGCATGTATGTATATAATACATGTATGTATATAATGTATGTATGTATATAATGCATGTATGTATATAATGCATTTATGTACATAATGTGTGTATGTATATAATGCATGTATATAATGAATGCATGTATAAAGTCTATGTATGTATATAATGTATGTATGTATGTATGTATATAATGCATGTATGTATATAATGCATGTATGTATATAATGAATGTATGTATATAATTCATGTGTATATATAATGTATGTTTGTATGTATATAATGTATATTTGTATATAATGCATGTATGTATATAATGCATGTATGTATATAATGCATCTATCTATATAATTCACGTATGTATACAATGCATGTATGTATACAATGAATGAATGTATATAATGTATGTATGTATATAATGCAAGGATATATATAATGCATGTATGTATATAATGTATGTATGTATATAATTCATATATGTATATAATGCATGAATATATAATGAATGTATGTATGTATATATTGCATGTATGGATAAAGTGTATGTATGTATGTAACGCATGCATGTATATAATGTATGTATGTATGTATATAATGCTTGTATGTATATAATGCATGTATGTATATAATGAATGTATGTATATAATTCATGTATGTATATAATGCATGTTTGTATGTATATAATGTATGTTTCTATATAATGCGTGTATGTATATAATGCATGTATGTATATAATGCATCTATCTTTATAATTCATGAATGTATACAATGCATGTATGTATACAATGTATGTATATAATGTATGTATGTATATAATGCAAGGATGTATATAATGCATGTATGTATATAATGTATGTATGTATATAATGCATGTATGTATATAATGCATGCATATATATATATAATGAATGTATGTATGTATATAATGCATGTATGTATATAATGCATCTTTTTATATAATGCATGTATGTTTATAATACATGTATGTATATAATGTATGCATGTATAAATTGTATGTATGTATATAATGCATGTATGTATATAATGCATGTATGTATATATTGCATGTATGTATATAATGTATGCATGTATAAAATGTATGTATGTACATATTGCATGTATGTATATATTGTATGAATGTATAAAATATATGTATGTATATAATGCATGTATGTATATATTGAATGTATGTATATAATGCATGCATTTATATAATGTATGTATGTATAAAATGCAAGTATGTATATAATGCATGTATGTATATAATGCATGTATGTATATAATGTATGCATGTATAAAATGTATGTATGTATATATTGCATATGTGTATATAATGCATGTATGTATATATTGTATGCATGTATAAAATATATGTATGTATATAATGAATGTATGTATATATTGCATGTATGTATATAATGCATGCATTTATATAATGTATGTATGTATATAATGTATGTATGTATATAATGTATGTATGTATATAATGCATGTATGTATATAATGCATGTATATATATAATGTATGTATGTATCTAATGCATGTGAGTATATAATGCAAGTATGTATATAATGCATGTTTGTATATAACGTATGTATGTTTATAATGCAGGTTTGTATATAATATATGTATGTATATAATGCATGTATGTATATAATGTATGTATGTATAAAATGCATAAATATATATAATGTATGTATGTATATAATGCATGTATGTATAAAATGCATGTATGTATTTAATGCATGTATGTATATAATGCAAGTATGTATATATGGTATGTATGTATATAATGTATGCATGTATAAAAGAGTTAAAGTATATATTTAGGCCACAATATTAAGTTGGAGCTATTGAGCTTGGGAACAACTCACAACGGTAAAAATTAAAAAAGTTTACTCAAAATTTCACTACACACTAGTTTATTAATACATAAAAACTCATATTACTGACGAAGGCTACATCGTAGTCGAAACTAGTATGTTTGAATTAATAAACCAATGTGTAGTTAGATTTTGAGTGATCTCTAGTAATCTTTACCGCTGTGTATTAGGATACAACTTTGCCATTTTGTAAACCTATATACGGTGTAGCCAAACTGTCAATGTTTTAAAATTTGTATACAACTTAATCTTTTTTTTTATTTGTTGTTCAATAAATTTACATGTATTGGTATGTTTATAGTTCTATAAGGTTTTATGGTTCATTTTTAACCTTTTATTCATCTTTGTAATTATTTTCAGTTTATTTATTTTTGACCTCTGTTAATTAAAAGAATATCTGCATTATACTTACACTGATAAGGCTTCTACATGCAACATCGTGCATGTTATATTATTATTTTTATTCTGTAGTACATTCAACGTATTTAAATTATTATATCTTATCTTTTCAATTTACCCGCAGGGGGGTGCGGACTAGCAGCACCTACGAGGGATTTGGCGTCCCTCGCGGTACCCTAGCCTAACACTACACCACTCACAAAACATATACACACACATACACACACCAACACAATCTATCGACATTTCAACACTTACATCTTCTTTTAGGGATTTTTTGACTGGTCAGAACCGTTGCGCGTTGGGAGTGCTGAAAAGGCCAGAGCTTGACAAACTCTGGTCTGGGACGCTGATGTGAGCTTGCTCTGCCGAAGACGTAAGCGCGGTTTCTGGTCTACCAGCCGCTTCGGTCCTTGGTCAGGGAGGGTCCGCGGTGCACGGGTGTCGGAGCCTGTGCACAGTATTACGAGTTCTCGACTGATGCCCATGCAGTCGAGCTAAGGAGAAAAGCTATAGGCCTCAGAGTTCTGAGGGTTGGAAATGATCTTAATGTGATCCAAGGGTGTACCCGTTCCTATAGTCTCGCCCGTAACGCTTGACACGATGGCTGGCTTAAAATCATTTATGGATTTAAAAAACCCGTCAATTAATACTAGTTTAAAGAGGACACGCCAGGATTCCCCTGACGATCCCAAAATTATCGATGCGAGTAAAAAGTTGATGATGGCAACGTCACAGACATTGCCATCACCAAAATATTTAATATTCTCTAGTTCTGAGGAGGGGAAAGATCTGTCAAAAGTTTCTCCTTTTCTTATTAATAAGGCGATAACTGCCGGTGCTGGAGGTCCTGTTGCCTCTATCAAAAAGTTACGAAATGGGACACTGTTGGTGGCAACCTGCAATGAAAAACAAACCAGAACTCTTTTAAAAATGACCCCTTTTTTCGATCAGGTCATGGTATCTGTGGCCCCCCCATAGATCCTTGAACTTTTCAAAGGGGGTCATCACCTGCAGGGATTTATTAAACGTAATTGTCGACGAAATAAAATTAGAACTGTCTTCTCAGTCAGTAATTGATGTCGTGCCTATTATGAAGACAGATAAAGGGGCAAAAGTTGCAACAGCCTCTTACATACTTACATTTGGCAAACCAGAGATACCCGAATATATACATGCGGGTTACCAACGGCTCTCCGTAAGACCATATGTGGCTAACCCTAGGCGCTGCTTCAAGTGTCAACGTTTCGGGCATATTAGCTCTACCTGTTTGAAGTCGAGTGTTTGCGGTAAATGTAGCGAGGAAGGCCATGATGAAAAGGATTGCGTAAATTCCCTAAAGTGCGCCAACTGTGGCGGTGACCACGCGGCGCGATCATACGACTGTCCTCACTTTAAAGAGGAAAAGGCTATTCTCACCGTCATGGCTAAGGATAGAATAACCTTTTCACAGGCAAGGAAAATTTATAGATCCGCCCAACCAAAGGTTGACGGTAAGACCTATGCCGCTACTGAAACCGCTACTTCGTCCTGTTCAAACTGTGCCGACCTGGCGAAAAAGATAGAAGTTATAACTGACCAAGTTTCGCGTCTACTGTCGCTAGTCACATGTGGTCAATCTTTGAATATTAAAGAACCTGCAAAGACGTCACGTGATTTGGTTCTTCTACCGAGCACCTCCACGGAGGGGTTAGGTGGCCGAAACAAGTCCGTCAATGAAATATGCATCTCTGGACAAAAGAAATCGCTTGGCAGTATAAAGTCTGTTGCGTCCAAAGTAGTACTACAACGGAATACAGCAAAAAGTAAGTCTGTACTCCAAAGCAGTAAATCGGCACCAACTATGTTGGGTGCTAAAAAACGAATAAATAAAGGAGGGCATGGCACCAAAATCCCTCCGAAATCCAAATCTTCCTCAGATTCCATCCCTGAACGATTGGATATGGAATCTGAGAATTGTTTGCCTGAGACGTCTTCGAACGTCACGGGCAAACGAGAGCGTACCAATGGGTGTCAGTTTAACCCATTGCTAAGTTGATAAATGTCTGCAATTAGCAAGTCAGTGATACAATGGAACATCAACGGTGTTAGGAGTCACTTAGAAGATCTTAAAGTACTCGTGCGAGATGTGTATCCAATGTTTGTATGTCTACAGGAGACACATCTCCACGAATCGCTTAGTTTTCATGTTAGGGAGTATTCAGTTTTTAGATCAGACTTCGTTACAGAAGACCGAGCTAGAGGTGGCGTAGCCATCCTAACCCGTGACTGCATCGACGCTGTTTCTCTAAACTTAATAACTCCTTTACAAGCAGTAGCCGTTCAAACAGCTGTCCCATATAAAATCACTGTGTGTTGTATCTACTTGCCACCTCAAGAAAACCTGCATCACAGTGACTTGGTGAATTTGATAACACAGTTACCGACTCCGTTCTTATTGGTAGGGGATTTCAATGCCCACCATTTATCTTGGGGATCTCCAACCTGTAACCCTCGAGGACAACTAGTGGAGAGTGTAAGAACGGAACTGGACCTATGCCTGCTAAATGACGGTTCGCCTACTCATTTAGCGGCATCTACTGGTGGATGGACAGCTGTTGACGTATCGATCTGCAGTCCTCAATTAGCCACTAGATGCACATGGTCGGTACTCCATGATTTGTATGGAAGCGACCATGTGCCCATTAAGATCAATTTATGTGACTCCCAACCTTGTTATGCTCGAAATTCCCGTTGGATTTTGCGAAAAGCCAACTGGGACGCTTTTACGAAATATTTTGTATCACTTGACACAGATTACCTGACACCCATTGATGCAATTGTTGAAAATTTCACTAAGACCATTTTAAATGCCGCTGTAGAGACCATTCCGAAAACCTCTGCACATCCACGCCGACCGCCTGTGCCGTGGTGGAACGACGAATGCACAGAAATCCTCCGTTTACGACGAAGAGCTTTAAGGAGATTTAAGCGTAACCCAACAAGTGACAACCTTCAGGAATATAAAATACTCCGTGCGAAAGCACGGAGGATATTTAGGCTGAGTAGAAAGAACTCTTGGGAACAGTACATTAGCACAATTAGTCGAACAACGTCATCCTCCACAGTGTGGAGGAAACTAAAATCAGTTTGTGGTACTTCCATTCCGTTGCCAGCTATTACGCTGAATCAACCGAATGGAAGTTTGACCACGGACAGTGATAATATTGCTAATGTGCTGGGAAAATCATTTTCTAACTCTTCTGCTACTACAGCCTATAACATAGTATTCCAGAGACATAAATTGAAGGAAGAAGCAATACCGTTTACTGTTGGGTTGTCTGTCGACTCACCTTTAAACACTCCTTTCTCCTTAGGGGAATTGGAGTCAGCTCTCGCGTCAACGAGGGATTCTGCACCAGGTCCTGATTCCATTGTATACTCCATGCTGAAACATCTACCATCATCGGCGAAACTTTTCCTCCTTCGAATATACAATCGGCTATTCGAGGAGCAGTCTTTCCCCGATGCATGGTTAGAAGCGACAGTAATTCCTATCTTAAAACCAGATAAAGACAAAACCAATCCCAGTAGTTACAGGCCTATATCTCTAACAAGCGTCTTGTGCAAACTACTGGAGAAGATGGTCAACCGCCGTCTTGTCTGGTACCTAGAACCCAACAAATTCATTTGCAACGAGCAGTGTGGTTTCAGACAAGGGCGATCATCGGTTGACCAATTGGTCTTGTTAGAATCCGCTATTCAAGATGCCTTTCTCTTGCGTCAAACACTCGTTGCTGTTTTCTTCGACCTTGAGAAGGCATACGAAATGGCATGGAAAAGAGGAATTCTGAACACTTTAAAATCATGGGGTATACAAGGGAGTATCCTAGCATTCATCGCTAACTTTCTTTCAAACAGATCTTTCCGCGTTCGACTTGGAGGCACGTATTCAAACAGCTATACACGGGAGAATGGTGTACCGCAGGGCAGCGTGCTGAGCGTCACGCTATTTGCCGTTGCAATAAATAGTATCACCAGCAATATACGATCTCCGGTACACTGTTCCCTTTTTGTGGGTGACTTTTGTATATATGTGCCTGCTCGGTGTATGGCAACAGCGGAAAGGTCTTTGCAGTTAGCAATGTACAGATTAGAGGAATGGTCAAAAACTACAGGTTTCAAATTCTCTGCTTCGAAGACCCAATGTGTAGCATTTAGCCGTCGTAGGCAGCACCAGGTGCCGATTCTTTATCTTGATGGGATTCAGCTTCAGACCAAGGATAGTGTTCGATTTTTGGGTCTTTTATTTGATAGAAGACTCTCATGGATCCCACATGTTCGTGATTTGAAGGTGAGATGCAGCAAGAAATTGGATATGTTAAGAGTCCTTAGTGGTACGAATTGGGGAGCAGACAGAACTAGTATGCTTCGATTTTATCGCGCAGTCGTTAGATCGCGCATAGATTATGGTTGTCAAGTCTACTCATCTGCACGACCTACAGTTCTGAAAACTCTTGATACCATCCACCACTCTGGACTTAGACTGGCTACTGGTGCATTTAGAACTAGCCCAATCCCTAGTCTTCTTGTCGAAACTGGGGAACCTGCCCTTTCTAGACGACGTCAGATGCTACAAATATCTTACGTTTCTGTTCTTCGAAGCAAACCCAACCACCCGGCATTTGAAATAGTCTTTAATAATACGCTAAATCAAGTGTACAATACACGTCAACGTTCGACCGCTCCATTTGGCATACGAACGTTAAGAATATTGGATGACCTTGAGTTGCAACTTCCAACTATGTTTGAACGACAAATGTGCTATCTACCTCCATGGATAATAAAAACGCCGCACTTCGATTTCTCATTGTCCAGTTATATAAAACATGATACTCCTGTTGTGGTCTACCACCAGGAATTTTTATCCATTTATAAATCTCACCAACACAGTGAAATTATTTTCACTGATGGATCTAAACTGGACAATGCATCTGGATGTACCTACACGTACGGATTGCCCTCAGCTTGCAGTGTTTTTACGGCGGAACTATTTGCTATTTTTAAAGCTTTGGACGTCATTAAATCTCGATCCTCGCATTATCTTTTGTGTTCGGATTCCAAAAGTGCTCTTCAGGCTCTTCAGAATGTTTTCTCTAACAACCCTTTAGTTGGGGACATTTTGTGTGCTCTACACAGGCTTCAATTAAGGGGTGTGGGGGTGACTTTCTGTTGGGTACCTGGACATTGTGGAATACTTGGAAACACAAAAGCGGATGAAGCGGCGAAGAAAGCTACAAGTTTGGTGCCTATTACTCAACTAGTTATGGCATCTGACTATGTGTGTTTCGCGAAACATTTATTGCTCGCTGCTTGAAATGACGAGTGGCATACTGTGATTGAGAATAAGCCGAGGGAAATTAAAGATACCGTCCGTCCATGGAGGTCTTCAATTCGTTCAAAACGTAGGGAGGAAGTGGTGGTTACACGCCTTCGCGTTGGCCACTCTTTTGCAACTCATGGATATTTGATGCGTCGTGAAGATCCACCAATATGCCAATACTGCGGGGGTATCTTCACAATAAAACATATTTTGGTAGATTGTGTTAGTGTAGGCAATGTTCGTGCCCTTTTTAATTTAAAAGGGAGTTTAAAGGTGGTGCTAAGGGACGATGCCTCGGCCATTGACCGAGTCATCGCTTTCTTGCACCACTTGAAAATATTTTTTTAAATTTAATACATAAATATATATATTTTTTAAATTTTATTTATACATATAATTCTCTGTGTTTCTTTTATTTATTTTAATTAAATTTATTTTCTGTTCTTGTTATTGTTATTGAGATTTATTTATTGCTAAATTGTTACCTATTATTGTTTTTCATATTATTTATTTACTGTTATATTGTTCTTTGTTGTTATTTTGTTATTTAGTTTTTAAGAATTTTTTCATTGTTACATTGTTGTTTTTTGTTTTTTATTGTTGGTGTTTTTTGTTTTGAAATTTTTTGTTGTATTAATTTATTTGTTTATTTATTAATTTATTTGATTTAATTGAAAACTTTGCGTTCCGTGTTAGATTTTGTTTGGCGATGATAACCACAATTGGTTTTTCGCCAGGAAAAAAAATCTTTTCAATTTTATTTTTTTATAGGAATAGCCCTTATCTATATTTATTAGATTGGTAATACTATTCTAGTTGTAAAGGCTGTTCTGACATGTTTGTCTTTACGTTTCAACATGTATTTAAACATGCTGCCCAAGTTTTATTTGGTATTATTGTTTCCATGGAATGTATAATTATTAATTTTCATTTTCCATTTAACAATTGTTTTTCTGTTATATCTATTTGTAATAGGCACATGCTAAGTAATATTCTAATATTTTTTCTGTTTTTCATTTTGTTTTTCTCTTCTCCTCTTATAGTTTTCATTATAATTTTATTAATTTGCTATGTATATAATGATTTATAAAATACATAACTGGAATTAATAATATAAATGAAAATGAGACACTTGAAATACTGCATTAATAACATTTTTAAGTAGAAGATGTTTTCACAAGAATGTTAGGAGATTGTAAATTACATAAATTCCGCAATATGAAGAAATAAAGGTAAATTGTAGTTTTGAATAATTTCACCAAAACTAATAAACGTAATAGCTCTGAGATTCACTTAAGTAAAAGATTTAATCATTATATATGTTATATCGAATGATAAATGAATCATTTGCTAGTTTTTAGAAATTTGTCATCGATTTAGAGCCAAGGAGTTAACAATAGATAGGTTAGGTTGATCCATCCTCGGGGCTTCGCCCCAGAGGCTTAGGAAAAACCGATGTATGTATGTTGTATGTATCTATATTACGGGCGCCTATACAGTTTGCAGAAGTTAATGAAACTTAGAGGGATGTTTTGACATATTCCCAGGATGGATTATTTAGAATATTGATTTCTAGGTTACACTGAAATAACACAATTTACAGGTTAAAATAATTTAATTCAGTTTTAGCACAATTAGAATATTATTTACATTAGAATTACTGAATTTCATTGAAATTACGCTCGCTCAAATATCAAGAGACTTTTAACTTTCTTTCTTTTTTATACCTAACCTAATTTACATAAATTTGTTTTGATCTCCTGGTCGCTGTATAAGGTTCGGGTTGCAATTAGAGCAATTAAAGTTTAATAATATTTATATTTCTGATTTATGAATATTTCTTTTATGGAATAATAACTATAATTAATGTGATTGGCAGATTAACAGAAAAGTTCAATGTTCAAAGATTACTGAGAAAAGTTATTATTACTATTTGAGGTTCAGCTGTTCGTGGCTCGTGGTCCTGAAGTTCCTTTCGTGCACTATTATCACAATCACTGTTTTCAAAGATTTACGTGCATAATTGCTTACGACGATTTACTTAGTATAATTGCTTGCGACGATTCAATAGATGTTCACTGTCTTCTACTAATTATTTAAAATAATGGCACTAACTGGAGGTAACTTGACCGACGTCCACTCCCAACGAACGTTCCTGGATGACCTCCCGTTTCGATGTTTTTCCCAACTAACTTTCTGAACCTCTTATCGCTTCTTCCCTAGTTTAGACCAATCACATTTCATAATTTTAACTTTTTTAACGTATTTTTGATATTTAAAGTCTTTTTGCAACTGGCTTTCACTTAACGGTACCAGGTTTTTTTCTTTAGTTTTTTGAGCGACCATGAGTCTTAATACTAACAAACTTTTTTGATAATTTATGGTACTATAAAGTAATAATAAAGTCAGCTTGGCCTTGTACATTGTAGTTTTAATTTTACACACTTAATTTATAGTTCTCTTTAGAGTCCCTGTTAACATATCGTTATAATATATATATATATATATATATATATATATATATATATATATATATATAAAGAACAAAAGTCTAAATACAAATACAAGAATTATAATTCTTCTATTTGCACTGCGATATTTATATATATAAATAACCTAGTTTGAGGTTAGGTGTAGATCCATCCACAGGGTCCCGTCTCAGAGGGTTAGGAAAAACTGATGTATGTATGTGTGTATGTATCTATATTACGGGCGCCTATACAGCTTGACAGAAGCTAATGAAACTTAGAGGGATTGTTTGACATATTCCCAGGATGGATCGTTTGAGGTTAGGTGTAGATCCATCCACAGGGTCCCGTCCTAGAGGGTTAGGAAAAACCGATGTATGTATGTGTGTATGTATCTATATTACGGGCGCCTATACAGCTTGACAGAAGTTAATGAAACTTAGAGGGATTGTTTGACATATTCCCAGGATGGATCGTTTGAGGTTAGGTGTAGATCCATCCACAGGGTCCCGTCCCAGAGGGTTAGGAAAAACCGATGTATGTATCTATATTACGGGCGCCTATACAGCTTGACAGAAGCTAATGAAAATTAGAGGGATTGTTTGACATATTCCCAGGATGGATCGTTTGTGGTTAGGTGTAGATCCATCCAAAGGGTCCCGTCCCAGAGGGTTAGGAAAAACCGATGTATGTATGTGTGTATGTATCTATATTACGGGCGCCTATACAGCTTGACAGAAGCTAATGAAACTTAGAGGGATTGTTTGACATATTCCCAGGATGGATCGTTTGAGGTTAGGTGTAGATCCATCCACAGGGTCCCGTCCTAGAGGGTTAGGAAAAACCGATGTATGTATGTGTGTATGTATCTATATTACGGGCGCCTATACAGCTTGACAGAAGTTAATGAAACTTAGAGGGATTGTTTGACATATTCCCAGGATGGATCGTTTGAGGTTAGGTGTAGATCCATCCACAGGGTCCCGTCCCAGAGGGTTAGGAAAAACCGATGTATGTATCTATATTACGGGCGCCTATACAGCTTGACAGAAGCTAATGAAAATTAGAGGGATTGTTTGACATATTCCCAGGATGGATCGTTTGTGGTTAGGTGTAGATCCATCCAAAGGGTCCCGTCCCAGAGGGTTAGGAAAAACCGATGTATGTATGTGTGTATGTATCTATATTACGGGCGCCTATACAGCTTGACAGAAGTTAATGAAACTTAGAGGGATTGTTTGACATATTCCCAGGATGGATCGTTTGAGGTTAGGTGTAGATCCATCCACAGGGTCCGGTCCCAGAGGGTTAGGAAAAACCGACGTATGTATGTGTGTATGTATCTATATTACGGGCGCCTATACAGCTTGACATAAGTTAATGAAAGTTAGAGGCATTGTTTGACATATTCCTACGATGGATCGTTTGAGTTTTGGTGTATATCCATTAACAGGGTTCTGCCACCGAGGCTAGGATGAATAAAAAAAAGATGTAATTTATTCAATTATTTAAGAAAAATACCTAAAATGCAAACTTTTCCTCAATTTAACAATACAGTATTAGGAACCTCTTCACTTGTCAACACTAAAACTCGTTCTTGTAAAAACAGTCTAGTTTTAACTGATAGCGAGTGTAGAGGCTCCTGATAATGACAATAATTTTATTCGATGAAAACGTTAAAGCCATTTTGTATTTTAAGTAATATTAGTAATGGAAGGTATGTTTTAGGTTTTGAGGGCAGTGTAGTTTGTGATTCGTTGTATTCTAGATTGTAATACGACCTTCTGATGATAATGATGGCAGGTCGTCGAAATGAACATTGGGGTTTAAACTAGGGTAACTTGTATTAATTATTATCTTTGATTATTTGTTTGTTATTATGGTTTCGCCAATATTTTATTGTAATATTATAACCTAATTCTTCTTACTAGGATTTTCCTTAAGATGCGGCTAACAAACCATAACCGTAAGATATTGCCATAACCATCTTGTATTATGTTGTTATAAAATATTTATATTACAACATAGCATTTAGTAGCCTTACTAACGGGAGCCACTATAACTTAACATAGCTCTGATAATTAAAGGGCTTTGTTGTTAAGTTACGAAATAAACTAATAAACAAATATTTTGCGAATTTATTACTAATTGCTCTTAATCCTACGTTTATAAACTATTCGCCTGGTTTAATCATATTAATAAATAATTTATTTGTTGAGCGACAAATCTGTATTTTGAGCAGCTAAATTTTATCGCAGTATCATGAGGATTTCTGGACTTCCTGTGACTATCCTGCGATAGTTTTGTTTGGTTCTTGTAAATTTGGGGAACTATTATTAAGATATTTATGCATTTTAACCTATTATGTCCTAAGTTTAGCAAGAAAAAACGTTCTACGTTATTAGAAGCTTAATGTCTTTGTAGCACACTCATAGTTTCACTTTAAAACAAGAGGTTTAGTGTAGACGTAATATAAACAATAAACCGTGTCACAACCTGAGCACACAGACTGTCAGGCGTATAGCTTAGTAATTAATTAACAAAGCAATTGTAAATACACATAGTGTCATTGTCAATTGTTTAACTGCCTAAGAATTGGAAATCTTACAAACAACTTTGATCCGTTGAAGGTACTTCACTAGTAAGTTTGTGGCAGCACTTTTCCTTCGCGTGTAGTCTATTTTTTACATGATTGAATCGTGTCTTGTTTGTTTGTTAGGTGTCATATTTAGTGTATTCTTTAAATATAAAACATATTATATTCTATATTTATCTACCATTCTTCACAGTGTATAAATCCCCTATCTTCACCCCCACATTAACCATTTTATGATTGATCAAGCCTAACGCCTATCACACAAAATTAACCCCTTTATCTGCATTATTATTACTATAACAGTAATTGTGATGTTTCCATTCTACACACACTAGGGGCTGATGGAATCGAATTTATGCCCCAAAACAATTTGTAAAATTTTAATGCTATTTGACAGTATTCTAATTCTTAAAATTATACATAGGTTAGCAAAATAAGAACAAAATGTCTTTTAAATTTAATGTAATCTGAAATAAAGAATATTCTGTAAACATTAATATAAGAAGTATATATGTTAGGGTGGTAATTATTTAGAAAATCAGGTTAAAAGCTTGTAAGAAAAACAAGGAATATAAGCAAATAAAATTTTGTGTGTATAAACTAAATTTCTACAAGTATAGCTCTAAAATCTATAAGACTTGATTGATATTTCTTTAAAAAACATGATGTTCTCTTACAGCATTTTTTCTATGAATATAAGTCACAACTATTGCATTTAGTCAGTCTTTAGATTGAGTCCTTAAATGTGCGCAATCATCGTAGAAAGTTACACACATTTAATAATAGCTCTTTAGTTACTATTATCTCATTCTATCTTTAGGAATTATAATTATCTTGAAGTTATAATTTTTAATTTCCATGTGAAAGTTTTAAATTGTATGAAATTTCTTGTGAAAGTAGACAATTTAAAATAATTTAAATATAATATTTTTATTTGTCTATAATTCTTCAGAATGCACAAATCACCTTCATTGAACCAGTGAGGCATTTGACCATTTTATGGTTGGTCGAGTCCAACGGTCATTCACATAAAAATATAATCTTCCACCTGCATTAGTACTATTGAAAAATATATGCTTCCACCTGCATTAGTACTATTGAAAAATATATGCTTCCCCCTGCATTAGTGCTATTGAAAAATATATGCTTCCACCTGCATTAGTATTATTGAAAAATATATGCTTCCACCTGCATTAGTACTATTGAAAAATATATGCTTCCACCTGCATTAGTATTATTGAAAAATATATGTTTCCACCTGCATTAGTACTATTGAAAAATATATGCTTCCACCTGCATTAGTACTACTGAAAAATATATGCTTCCACCTGCATTAGTACTATTGAAAAATATATGCTTCCACCTGCATTAGTACTATTGAAAAATATATGGGTTTTTAGTGCATGGGCTTCCATTCTAAAGACACTAGGGGCTAATGAAATGGAAATAATATACCAAGAAATTATTTTTTTAAATTAAATTCTAACTCAGATCTTTTTAATCTTAAAATTAGACATACGTCGAAAAAATAAGAACAAAATATGTTCCGAATTTACTATAATCAAAAAGAAGGATGAATCTGTAAACAATTACACATACATTTCCAGAGTGGTATTTGTTTAAGAAATCAGGTTATAGTCTTGCAAGAAAAAAATCAGGTCTTGAAGCAATTTTGAAATTTTCATTTTCAGAAACTACATTATATTGTTAAAACTACAATACTTGTTTAAACGTTTGTGAAAAACATTACAAGAATTGTTTATGGATATAAGTAATAACTAGTGCATTTAGACACTCTTTGTAAGTTTTAATGCTCAAAAATGGTCAATGGTACATAGGAAGGTAGATGTTACTACTCCTAGCCAACGCCCACCTTTAGCGGAGGTATTTGAGGGGAACGTAAGGCCTATCCCTCACTCTAATTGAAGAGCTTCTCCATTAGAACCAGTTCTGTAGTGGTTTATTTTGAATATTAAGACGGACATTGGCAATGCCCTACGTTCTACAAAAGTTTGAGACTTTATAAAAATTCATTAATAACTAAATATGTAAATATAAAAGGTAAAACATATTTATGTTACAGTAGTTAATTAAATCGTACAACAATTAAACAAACGCTGTATTTACATTACCATGGTTTACTAAAGACATTTTGAATCATATTTTCTTAGTTTGAAATCAAAAATATGAAGCTTAAAAACTTTTGGAGACTGTGTAAGTTTTAATCACATTATCTAACCTAATTGTGTTTATATCACTATATATTCAAGGCCTCTAGACGGTATATCTCGTCAATTACGAATAAACCACTGTTAGTGTCGAATTAGACCTAAGATATACACAGCTGTATGACGTCGACATATAGCCGGGCGTAGGATAGTCTGACTAGAACCTTTTGCACTTAAATTGTAAAGCAGTTAAATTTTAGGTAGGTAAATGTTGTGAAAACCTTTGCTCTCTGTTAAATGCTAAATTTCAAGGTTTCCAACTTATTGCTTCATTAAAATATCTATTAAAACTATATAAATGTCCCATAAGTGTACTATAGAATTAGTTTGTTTATTGGTCGTGTATTTATTTCTATTAGAAAAAAGTATATGAATCTTTTCACTATTTTTGGTTTACAAATGGATACTATATGTATGTATATTAATTGTTTATGTTAAGAGCACTGTTAGTTGAACACATTATTTTATCTCTCTCTCTCTCCCTCCCTCTTAAATAGACACATATATATATACACGAAGGTAATAGGTCATCTGGAATGTCAAGAATGCGTTGCTATAACTGAATAAATACAAATGGTATCACTAGAAAACCTTATTTTCAGCATTACAATACCTTAAATTACTTTTATATAATATAAACTTAGGTGTGTAAGCCAGTGGTTACGTACAAACTTATTTCAAGGACTCCCTCGTTATAATGAAGGGTCCCGCAAATTCTTAAACTTAAATGGTAAACCACACACCTAATAATTTGAGTTATATTTGTTATTAATATGTCACTTTTGGATAGCCTACCCACTTACTTTAAGGTGGAAACTGTTTTTATGTATGAATATTAAATTTGATTCTACTGCAAGTTTATTACAAGTTCATTCAAGAAGTGTGTTTTTTTAAAATTTAAGATACAAATTTCCAGACGAAATTCGATAAACCTATTTTTATTAATATTTTGTTTGGAATAAGGATTTAATGAAGAACACACAAAAATCTAAAGTCTGTTATAATTGCGACAAACAAAGAAACACTATTGAATAAAGATATAATGAGAATGTTAATAATACAAGTTCAAATTTATCTTAAAGTAATTACAACAATTCATAACTTTACAATAATATCAATGAGATGAGTTGAATTTGTACTTTGAGTTCATGATTTCAGATATGTTAAGCTCCATTCTTGAAACTTATACTCTGCAATCATACTGCATATGAAGCCGATTGCTATATTTTATTTTTCATGAAGTACATAGTCGAGGATCCATGTTCACATCTCTAGGTAGTTTGAAAATGTAGTATTACCTTCATTGCCTTATTGCTAAGTGTTTTGTAGTCTCTTTGTACTGGCAACCAAAATTGTACAATGTTCTCGCCATTAAAACATTTTTAGTGTGCCACTGTCGGTCAGTGCAAGTCGATCTTGTTCCTCTACTGAAGAACTCTGGATCTTTTATATTTCAGTTAAGCAGAACGGAGTTATGCAAACTTGATCAGAAGACCCCCAAAACTCCTTTATAATGGGAAAATTTTTAAAAGAAAATTTATCGACCCTTGTTTCTCACAACATACATTTTTAACCATGGCACAAACCTTGTCTTCAACTTTGAACATATCTGTATTATTACCTTGTAAGCCTAGATTCGAAACTTTCAAATGTTCAAACACAGCTAAGTAAGCAGTCACACAAAGCCAAGAAATGACTAAGTAAATCTGTATTCTTGGTATCAAGAAGGAAGTTTCTGACCTCATCCTTAACATCAAAAAACCTTTACAGTATACCACCTCGAGAGAGCCTCCTTACATCGGTATGAATAAGAGGCGGAGCATTCTCACTGCCCAATAACAAAGAAGACAATCTAGACAAGGTTTAATGTATTTAATACGTTGAACTACTTCATTGAGAGTTTTATGCAACACTTCAGACAATCTCTTGGCTACCAAAGCCTCTCGATGAAAGCAACGGTCTTATACGGCCGCAGTATCTTGTGTTAAATATAAACATTTTAATCACTGACCCCTAAGACATTGCCCGCGGAACCTTAGGGGTTCGTTCCAGTTGGGAACCACTGGAGTAGGCACCCGTAGCGTGCTTCCACTTTTGCCGGTGTTACACTCTTAAGCTGGCAACGAAGCTACATATTTGGTTTCTTCATAATTAATTATAAAAAAGGTTTTCCGCACGTTTTGGGAAGGAGTGTGGCCAAAAATAAATATTGTGGATTAAACCTCTTCAACTGTTACTATCACGTTTTAATAGCCTAGAAGTGATTTTTCTATTTTTTATTTTGCATTACAGTTAGTGATGCAAATGTATAGATTGGTTATTTGCTTCTGTCTTTTTGTGTTCCCTTTCCTTTACAATATGGTCGAGAACATTTTCTCCATGGGAGGGGGGAGGTTTGTTATTTATGCTACGATTTGTCCAATATTTACAAGACTCGTAAGCAACACCACACTGTAAAAAAAACTAGGATCATACCGAGGTAGAAGTTGTGAAGCAGAATATATATATATATATATATATATATATATATATATATATATATCACTTGTTTCCAGTCAGTGGCTGCCAGTCAGCCTGACAAGAGTAACGATGTTGCCTGGTTCTACAGTGTTATTCTGACACAAATATGTAGACGACGCCGCAATCGAGATTTTGAGGGAGTACAGCATCTATTTTAATAAAAAATAATATCCTTTCAAAATTTTAAAAATTTATAAATATAAATAAATGTTAACGAACATGTAAATATAATGAGTATATAAATATTAATATCATTTATGCCGGCAAAAACCGTACAACAATAAATAATAAACCCCAATTATATAGCCATGGTTACGTAAAGACATTTTTCATTATATTTTGTTGGGAAACGAACAAAAAATATGAAACTTAAAAATGTTTGGAAACTTTGTGAGTATTTGTTAACTTAATTTGCGAAATGGTACTTACAACAAAATACATTCCTATCCTACAGCCTTTGTGTATCAAGTACGAATAGCCATGGTGGACATTTCTCCAAACACTGGCATATAATAAATAGCTATCTAGCGTTCCAAAGCATAAATAATGATAGAGGTTTTGTAAGCAGGGATAGTCTTCAGCTGGTGGTAGATTTTTTAGTGTGTGAACCTAATAAATAACCAAAAAATATTACTAACTAAAACAATTTTTATTTTGACCCAGCATCAATATCTAATAAACCTGTTGCTAAAACTTCCGTTGTCCTTGCGCAATATCAAGAAGCGATATTTATATTTAACAAAGCAATGATTCTCTCTTATAAACATTTTCCTCATTTACAACCATATTTCTAATTATATATCCCTTTAAATGTCATGGCTCTGCGAGGTGAAAAATTGAAAATGAAGAAATGATAATTCTTCACAGGTTATTGTCGACCATCACAGACTATGTACTTAAGTTTGTGAAATGCCATTTGTTTGTTATCTTAGGCCTACTAAATATACATTCTGACATTTAGGCTACTAAATATCGCATAGGCCCAATAAGTCATCTCGATACTCAGATAGGCCCAATAAGTCATCTCGATACTCAGATAGGCCCAATAAGTCATCTCGATACTCAGATAGGCCAAACAAGTCATCTCGATACTCAGATAGGCCTAATAAGTAATCTCGATACTCAGATAGGCCCAACAAGTCATCTCGATACTCAGATAGGCCCAACAAGTCATCTAGATACTCAGATAGGCCCAATAAGACATCTCAAAACTCAGATAGGCCCAATAGGTCATCTCGATACTCAGATAGGCCCAACAAGTCATCTCGATACTCAGATAGGCCCAATAAGTCATCTCGATACTCAGATAGGCCCAAAAAGTCATGTCGATACTCAGATAGGCCCAATAAGTCATCTCGATACTCAGATATACCCAACAAGTCATCTCGATACTCAGATAGGCCCAATAAGTCATCTCGATACTCAGATATACCCAACAAGTAATTTCGATACTCAGATAGGCCCAATAAGTCATCTCGATACTCAGATAGGCCCAACAAGTCATCTCGATACTCAGATAGGCCCAATAAGACATGTCGATACTCAGATAGGCCCAAAAAGTCATGTCGATACTCAGATAGGCCCAATAAGTCATCTCGATACTCAGATATACCCAACAAGTCATCTCGATAATCAGATAGGCCCAATACGTCATCTCGATACTCAGATAGGCCCAATAAGTCATCTCGATACTCAGATAGGCCCAACAAGTCATCTCGGTACTCTGATAGGCCAAATAAGTCATCTCGATACTCAGATAGGCCCAATAAGTCACCTCGATACTCAGATAGGCCCAAAAAGTCATGTCGATACTCAGATATGCCCAATAAGTCATCTCGATACTCAGATATAACCAACAAGTCATCTCGATACTCAGATAAGGTTTAATGTAACGATGTATTGTGTAGCTCAAAAAGGTGAAATCAGGAATGAATCCTTAAAGAAACGATCCCGGTTCGCCTTTTCTTTGGGGAAGAAAGTCCTTTTATTATTTTTGTCTATGCGCTGACAATAGTCAGCCCTGTACCCTCAAAGGTTTTGACGCAGAGAACCTGTATTCTTCATCCTCTATGATGATTTCCCAACTATTATATATCTATTAAAGGACGTCGCAATACCCTCTGAGCTCTTTGCCAAATCAGCATCATCTGGACGATAAACTTCCTCAACCTTTTTTTTTTAATTATAAAAATACTACTCAATTTCAAATATATTTTTAAACCTAGCAGTGGGCGACACGTGATGGTAATACAGACTTTTCGAACGTCAATTCAGTAAATAAACGTTATTGAAGTCATTAAAGGCAGAAAATCTTTTCACAAAATTTTCAAAGTATGGAATATAGCTATGCGTCATATTTGGCTTAAAATAAGTGATAACATACAATTTCATTAAACAGCTGATTTTATGTTATAGGTGATGTGGTAAAAGAACTGTTTCATTGAATACGTTACGTTACATTATTTACATTAATTTAAATTTTTTGCTGTTGTTGACCTAAGTAGGAATTGAATCTTAATATTTGTTTGTTTATATTAGTAACACTCTGATCCCTATATAGACCTATATTTCTGTTAAACAGTAAATATCTTCATTATTAAATGAAAATATCTAATGGTCTATTGAATAGGACATTTTACATAAATGTTTAACTTTTAAAAATAAATTGCAATAATAGTTGTCTGTGTGTGTGTGTGTGTGTGTGTGTGTGTGCGCGCGCGCACGTGCGCGTTTAGAATAATACAACTAATATTGTATACCTTGTAAGATTCTTGCTCTAATAAAGCGATGTCTTGTTCCAGTCACGTGCTGCTTTGGTGCAAGGAAGAGGAAGGAAAGGGGAGGTAATTACTATTAAGTTGTGTTAACTTTACCTTGAAATAAAGTAATTTAGTAGTTTTATTCAAATCCGCTAATTTAGTTAAATATTTTTACGGCTGTTTGAAAAGTCAATAATGTTTTCATTTTCCACTAATTGCTGGGTTTAAGGCAATTGGTTTAGGGCAATAGGGTTTAATATTGGGATCCTCACCTCATGCGTGTCCTTTTGATATTACTAAAATATTATAGCATCAAATTTAAACCACCAGTTGAAGAATTTTCATTTTGTGGCTTATGTAAGTCTAAGCCTCTAATTCTACTACTATAGTATTATATTTCAAGGAGAAAATACGTGAGGTTTAATGAACTATAGATCCAATGTATTAAAGTTACATAGCTGTATAAACAATATGTTATTTAAAACATTAGATTTGAAACATTAGTACACTCATGCCTTAAATAAGAAGCCTTCCGCAAAGTTTAAACTTGCGCCTCTTGTCACAGTGCTAACACTTCAGCATACTCACACTGTGGCCGTTTGTTGTATTCAGTAATGTCGAGCTTTTATTTTTCACAAATGTAAATAACTGGACATATAAAATGAGTAAAAACTAACTGTCGAAACATTCCCTTTCGTTTGTGTCTTTGTTTCCCAATAATTCTTATTTATATAATTTTAAATTTATTAAATATATATCAGAGCCAAGTGCAAGCTTATAAAATTTGACCTGTTATTTTGTTTGTGTTTGATTCTACGCTCTACGAACATGTCTTTAAAAAACAATAAAAAATAAGAACATTAGGTGAGATATTGAGACAAATTATTTTTTAATATTTCAGCAACATAGTACCTAATGAATATATATATCACGATATGCATGTCTGCAAGCTTTAGTTTTATCTTACAGTTTAATATCGTGTTTATATTGTTTATAAATATCGTATTATGTGACAAGATTTATTCAAATATTCCAACTTTACAGCAGTTTTTGATGAAGACATGCTCAGCTTTTTGTCAAGCGCATACTCGAGAATAAAGTTCGTTCCTATTCTCGAGGTGATTCCTGAGGACGATGAAGAAGAGGAGGCGGAAATAGTTTATAAAAAAGCTGCAAATTATTCTGCACTATTTCCGCTAAAGATTGAAGTCCCTGCTTTCCATAGTATTCAATCGTTTTGTAAGTGGCTTTTTATTTGTTCCTTTCGTTTAGTACAAAATGGAAATTTTATTCTTAGTTACTGGAGGTAGAACTTATATCTGCTCACGCACAAATGCCAGTGTTCCACTCAGCAAAAAGCTGTCTCTCTCTCTCTCTCTCTCTCTCTCTCTCTCTCTCTCTCTCTCTCTCTCTCACACACACACACACACACACACACACACATAAAGCTGTGTATTAATTTGATTTCCTCAGAGTCAAAGATCCTGTAGTAGCCTACATCTTAATTAAACTTCAATACTCATGTAAGCATATCCATACAACTTCCAATAGGGTTATGGTACATCATTCTATTTTTACCTACCACCTAAATATCCATTTACCTATCTAGTTACCATATATATGTTTTTGAATTTTTATTTAATCTTATCTCTTTATAATTTCACTACAATAAATGTTGACAAATTATAATGTTGTCTTTTTTCAGAAGCGACATTTCGGCTTCTTGGTTCGGAACGACGACTGGTGGAGGTGAGCAATAATTTTACTTTAAAGCAAATAAGTGTAGGAACCCAGCAAGCTCTCTCAGCTTGTATTTGAGCACACCAAGCCGGAGAGTCTATATCTTGCCTTATACATTTATAGACTAGCCTTGAGTCTAATTGCCTTTAGTAGCTCCTAGTTGCTTAGGATGTACTCTTGCGACTTATCTGTGACGCAATTACAACCTGTGGGATAATACCGCATGCCACCGAAATATATATAATCTTAGCACAGTAGTAAACACTATATTAAAAACAGGGAATATAAAAACAACACATTTTAACGTAAATTCCTACTGAGGTCAACAAAGAAAGATTTAAATTTAGTTATTTTTTAATTTATAATTACAGTTATTATAAATATGTATATAGATATATCAGAATCACAATATTAAGTAGCAAAACAGAAAGCGGATATTCTTGCAATTTTACATTTTTATACAGTATATGGTGATCGAATATAATTTTTGTTTGGTTACTGTTTATTTCATTTCTTTTTTTTTCGTTTCTAATTTGTGAAGCTGATGATGCTCTATCATTTCTCATACTATCTACCTCTTGTACCATGGGCAAATATCTCTGATGAATTCATCTAAACTAATCTGTCTAAATGGTGTAAGTATAGTGTTAGTAAATATTTATAATTTTAACCGTATTTTTGAAGTTTACATGTTATATTAGCTATACTCACTGATTATGACTTTGCCATCTTAACTCACTAAAGAATTAATTATTGACTGTGTGTTGGTGTTCGTTCGTACAGCCTCGTCCTATACGAACTTCCCTTATCCGAAACCTGCGCTAAATATGGCCTATTATGGTTAGGCTAAATATGGCTAAATAGGGCTGTTCCGTTATTTTTACGTCAACGCGGTAAACGTGGGGGAGGAGCAGGAGGTTGTTTTGTTAGAAAATACAACTACTGTGATATTTTATAGTATAACAGGTTTTATGTGGTTTTACTTGAAATAATATACTTTAGGATACTTAGCATGGGTCATCCGAAAAGGTTCCGCCCTCTTTATTTCGGACAAGCGAGAGTTTTATTGTATTTCGTTATTACGTTCAGTCCCTGTAACTCTCCACGATGAAAGCAACACCTGGTCAGAGCTTAGCGTACTTTTACAATTTGTAATCTTTTGCAAGACAATTTGCATCATTGTAAGAACTTGAGGGGTATATGGCATAACCTTAACATAAGATGATAGTGTTACATTTTATATTGTACGCGAGAACAGGGTGTAAAGGGTAAGGAAATGAAGATCCTGTTTCTTGGAACATTTTAGGATGACAATCAGGAGCGTAGCCAGGGCAATGGTTTGGAGGGGGGCACAACCAGAAGGGTCAGTTGGCGTAACTCCACTGAGGAAATTTGGAATATCTTTACCTCTAGAAATCTTATATATTGCTATTTTGGCACTTAAAATTACAGAATTGTTGTGATCTCGGGAAGCTGTGTTGCTAAATCTTGCGCTGTTTTATGGGTTAATATTGTTTGCTAACATTATTTGGTTTGGGGTGTACTTGCTTCCCTGGTTACGCTACTGATGACAATTACATGTTACAGCTTAGTCACAATAACTAAAAAAGGTTTCGATTTTGCATACACTTTAAATAAATATACTTCTATACGAGCTTTTAAAAACATTACATAGAACCGCATTTAAATTTATTTTTAATATATCTATTTTCTATTCACAGAATGCTAAATTGAATGTCTACCCGCTTACATGTTGTTTGTCACGACCAATCTTCAAAGTTACCCCTTTAGACACAACCTTTTCTAAATCTCTTGAAGAACAGGGTCATTTCAGGTGAGCAAAGAAAAAAATTACTTATTAAAATAAAACAATACATTAAATTGTATGTTGATCAATTACAAATAACTTTTAATTACGTTATGTATTTAAATGTCTAAATCATTAAAAATAGTTTTAAAATTATTTTATGTTAAGTAAAGTGATTATAAGCAGTGATGGACGGTGAAAGTGAATTCTGTGCCTTGTATTTCGTGAAGGGATGGGGGATGTTTTAATTGTACGGTTTACTTTTCATATTTGAAGAGGAAATTGTCGTTCTTGGCAACGTAAAATTTGTTCTCGTTTTAAGTCTGATGTTTTCACAAAGTCACAAAGCATTGCCCATTACTGTCAATTTTTTGAGATTGAGTCAAGAAAGTGTTTATTCTTGAAGTTTAGAGAACGTGTTAGTTTCCACTGAGGGTACAGGTACAGGCAAAACTAATTTCAGTAATTTCATTTATTTATGGAATGGTCTCAATAAATTATTATTATCAACAAAATCTAATTAATTATCAGCACTCGTTATATATGAAGATGTTTACACTTGTGCATCATTGATGGACGGTAACTTCTACGCCTTGCAGATCGCGGGGCGGAGACAAAATAATTGTAATTGTGACTTGTTTTGTATTTGATACCATCGTCTACGATTGTTCCAGAAACGTTTTACTACAAATGTCTTGAGGCGAATTTAGACTCTTCTTCTTTGAACTTTCTTATTCGAATGTGTTGTTACGATAGATTTATAGAATGTTTTATAATACCGTTTTATATATATGTTGTATATATATATATATATATATATATATATATATATATATATATATAAATATATATATGTAAGTATATATATATATATATATATATATATATATATATAATATTTTATATATATATATACTTGTAGCAGATATAAAAACCTAAACGCAAAATGTTTTTTTTTAAAATTTTTGGATCTACAAGAATATTTAAAAGAGATTCGTTTATGGCAGTTCTTCGCTAAAAAAAAAGTTTTCAAGGACCCCCTCATAGGTCGCTACATTGACAAGGACTGCTAAATTTCTAAACTTAAATTGGAGATTACACTCAAAATAATTGTAGTTATATTACTTATTAGTAATTAATTTATGGTTTGCCTACCCACTTACTTTAAAGAAAAAAACTATTCTTACATATGAATATTAAATTTAATGCTACCACAAGTTTATCACAAGTACATTCAAAAAGTGCTTTATTTTTATTTAAGATACAAAATATAAAACTATTACATGTTACAATTCCTAGATCCAAGTGAATTTATTAAGCTTAGTTATATTAATATTTTTTTGGAACAAAGAGTTATTGAAATTTAAAAAAAGTATCAAAAGTCTGTTTTTTTCGCGATAAACAGAGAAAAAACTATTGAGTAAAATTATATATATAGTATATTAATAATTCAAAACTATCATAGAGTGCAATTACACATTCTCACAATATAACAACAATTATAGTGAGATGAGTTGAATCTGTCCTTTGAATTCATGATTTTGGAGAAATGTTAGGCTCCATACTTGTCACTTTCACTCTGACGTCATACTACATATCTGACGTCATACTGCATATCTGACGTCATACTGCATATCTGACGTCATACTGCATATCTGACGTCATACTACCTATCTGACGTCATACTGCATATCTGACGTCATGCTGCATATCAAGCCGATACCTAAATTTAACCTTCATGAAGCACGTACTTACGGATACAGTCTCAGCGAACGTGTTAAATAAAAATATTTCAATATCAGTGACATCTCATGGACCCCTAAAACATTGCCCGTGGACCTCTAGGGGTTGGTTCTAGTTGGAAACCACTGATTTAGAGGTAAATAGTGTAGAACTGTCCTCAGAAGTAAATATACTTGCGGAATTTGAATTTTCTCGTGCCGTTTTATACTTCAGTATGTCTATTTCATTGGCGTAATAAGAAAGAAGCGTTCATAGCTATTTCAAAATAAACCAATCGGATATGATGCACTAACAATACAAATATACCATTTGAGGCTTTCTCAAATTGTGTCAGAACTGGGACGTATGTCATAATTCCCTTACGCCTCCCCCAGCCTAGGCCTCCCACGAAAGGTCAGTATTGTGACCTCTAAGCTAGTCTTTAGTTTTGCGTTTTGCCGTAAAAACGACATGGAACGTTATATTGTTGTAATTTCAGGAGAAAAGAACCTATTATAATATAGTAGGGATGGAAACGGTTCCTAAACTTTTCAATTCCGTTACCAATTTCAATTTAAAATATTTCTTTCGAATCTGGATTCTTAGGTCAATTCTCGATCCTTTTAGGTTATATATGACTCCATTTTTTTCTCTTATAATACTATAGTTTACATATTCATGCCTTTTGAAAACTCTGTTTTAATGTAATAGGCTAGACAAAACATTGTTTGTTATGGTTTATGGTTATGGATTATCTGAAAGCATGACAAACCTATCGGATAAAACTGACAAATAAACGGACCATGAGTGCTTGCGATCGTCTTTGTTGTTGCGTTACAAAAATTAATAATATTCTCGTTATCTCAAATCCACATTTGCTTTAATCGTTTAATTCATTCAAACCAACTAATACATAAATGAGACATAGTTGATGATTTTTTATTTTTCCAATAAATTACACCGTTGACGAATTTTAACTGCTGTAAAAAAAAGAATCGGAATCGGCGCTTTAATCAATGCAGTATCGAGTATCGACTATCACTAGATACCTTTACAATCAACGATTAATGGAATCGAGAATCGGAATCAACGCATCTGTATAACATAGTGTACGGTCCGGACGATGATGTGGCTATAGGAAAATCATTGTTCATAAAAATTAATTTGTTCTAAAAGTATGAAATAGTGGAGTGCTCGTAAAATTTATCAAGTGTGATCCATTGTAATTCCATAAAATTTAGATTAAATAAAACGAATAAATAATTTAGATAAATTAAACGACACGAAGTTACAATAAATTTCTTTATTCTGATTTAGCTGCCACCAGAGTCATCGAAATTCTTCTTGCTTTGCCGCCGGCCTAGGATCGGCACCCTTTCATTAAAATTTATGGAATGTAACCAACCCACGTCCGTGCACCGCACACGTACATCCCAGGGTACGAAACTACGCCGTTTGCAAAATGGGTTAGAGGCAAACAATAACGGAAGATTTTAACAAACTTGAGTACAACAGAACTGAAGTAACTGAAGTTTAACAGCATTCAAAGACTAACCTTCCATAAGTTCTTACGTGATGTAAAACATTGACAGAAAAATTTCCTCCCGTGATGTGCAGAAGAACACGGACGAAGCAAGAGTGAAACAAACTTTTAGTGAATAAAAGTAGAGCCGAACTTCGAAATTACAGTAAATTGTTCAATATAAACTTTATAATGAATCAGGATTTAACTACAAATATCATGCCATATACAAATACTTAATAGCTATAATATGTAAAGAAAAACCATTCGAAAGAAAGGACAATATTTTAGTTAAAAAACGTGGATTAAAAGTAGTTTAAAAACAGTGAAAGGAAATGAAAATGCAACTAGGAGGGCCATTGACTTTGGAAAATAGCAGCAAGATTATATCGTATGATAGCTCACCCCATATCTTAATAATATTGTGTTTTGAGGAAGTCTCAGCAACAGAGAAGGGGTAGCAAGAGAAGGAAGCCGAATACAACGAAGGCAGTTTTTAGCATGGTATGAGAGGTTAACCCCGACAGTCGTTTGGAACTCGCTGCGATTTTTAAATTAAAGTGTAGAAGAATCATTAGGCCTAAGTTCATTTGTTGTGGTAGCCTGGTAGCCTAATATGTGAGTTGTTCAACCTTTTCGGGATTTTACTCTCTAAATGTGGTCTTTTCAATATGGAATTGTGTTGCGTTTTCTAAGTATTGAAGTCAATAAAAAAAGGGGCAGTAAAATTTGTATTTCGAATGTAAAATTTAAATGTTTTAAATTGTCGGGTCAAGAAAATTCTAAAAAAATGCAAAACTGTCCTCTCAAGATGTGGGTTTCAGGTGAGTTTCCTGTCCAGAGTAACTCCCAGGTACTTCACCTCCCCACAAACTCAAGGTATTCATCAAACAAGCGAGCCATCCGTCAGTTCTTTTCGCTGTCTGGTGAAGTTAATGAGAGCAGTCTTTTTCGGATTTACCCTAAGGTTCTCCTTATTACACCACTCTTCAATCAGTCGTAGAGGATTTCTGATTACCTCAAGGACTGTACTAGGGAGTCTGCCCAGGATCAGAACAACTATGTCGTCCGCATATCCCAGACAGAAGTACCCCTGTTCATTCATGAGTTCAATAAGGTTGTCAACCACTAGGCACCACAACAGAGGAGAGAGAAACCCCTCCCCCCCTGTGCACAGCCCAGATCTGTCTCCGCCCTTCTGACCTCCCCTGCCACCTCTACAGAAATGCTTCTGTTTGTTAACATGGAACTTATCCAGCCACAAGTGGTCGCATCCACTCCATGACGTCTTGCACCATTTACCATCGTCTCAACTGAGGGGTTATTGAAAGCCCCTTCAATGTCGAGGAAGGCACCAATGGCACAACCTTTCTTAGCGATCATTTGCTAAATCATACCAACCACTTGACGGAGAGCTCCCTCGCAGAATTTCCCCGGTTGATAAGCATACTGGTTCCAATGCAGTGGTTTTATGGCCAAAGCACCCCCCCCCCCTAATATGCCTATCAACCAGTTTTCCCTTTAGTCCCTTAAGAAAAAAGGACATGAGTGTAATAGGACTGTATCCTTTCCCTTCCGATTGGTTACCGGTGGGCTTAGGTATAAAGACTACCTTACTACATTTCCAGGCTGCCGGCACATGCCCTAGAGCAATGCTTAGCCTGTATAATTTAGAAAGTACCAGCACCAGGATATCCATTCCCTGCTGCAGCATCACAGGATAGATCCCATCTGGACCTGGAGATTTGTAGGGTTTAAATGTGCCAATAGCCCATCTTACCCTTTGTGGAGTTACTATCCTCCTTGCCACTTCCCAGTCCTCCCTCTTACCACGTCTTGTGGAGGGTTTGGCAACTGGTTCAGTGTCTGCTCCCCCAAGTTTCCTTAGAGTACTTCAAGGGAAATGTGTTCTGATTAATTCTTCCACAGTTTCCCCTACAGTTTTTGTTATATATCCCAGTGGGGTTAACTTTGTCCTTAGAGAGCACTTTATGCAGTCGTGCCCCTTCTTGAGTTTTGTCAATCTCTTGACAGAGCTCCTTCCAGGACTTCCTGCGTGCTTCTCTAATTGTCCTGTTGTATTCGGTTAGTGTTTTCCTATACTGGTCTCACTCCCCGTTCCTTTTTTGCTCTATTAAAGAGTCTCCTGGTGGCTTCCCAAGTTTGGCTAGCTTCTTATTCCACCATGACGGATCTCCTACTTTTCTCCCCTCACTGAGAGGGCAGTTATCAGTAAAGGATTTAACTATAGCCTCGCCAACCAAAGTGGCAGAGTCTTCTAGCTCTCTCCTCCCACCATACTCCAATCCAGCCTCCTCAATCCGAACAACCATGTCCCTCCTGTAGGAGTCCCAGTCTGTTCCTCTTGGATCCCTGGTTGGCCGAAGCATGGCTGGATTGAGGGAGATATCATACCTAATATGTTTGTGGTCAGAAGAAGATGGTTCATCGGACACATGCCAATTTAGTACATACCTAGCCATCTGGTTCGATGCCAGCGTAATGTCCAGGACCTCCTGTCTGGCCCTAGTGATAAACATCGGCTCTTCTCCCTGATTTAAGACTAGTAAATTCTTAGAGCTAAGATAAGCTAAAAGTTCCTCACCTCTAGTGTTTGTACCTGCACTTCCCCACGAATTGTGATGGGAGTTAGCATCCATCCACACCAGCAGCTCCTCATCCACATCCCCGCAGTGCTCGACCAGAATCTTCAGCTCTTGTGTTGGTAGAGCCTCCGCGTAGTCAAAGGGAAGATATGTAGTTGCCAGGTTCAGCCTCTTCACCCTCCCCTCCGCCCGCAGCTCCACCATCACTGCTATCAAGTCCCTGCAGCAGAAGTCCGTTAGTACAAAAGCAATCAACCCCCTCCTAAACAGGATACACCTCTTGGGAATACCGGAGTTCTTATCATACTACAACCTATCTCCAGATGTCACCAGCCCGAGTATTCTTCCTCCAGAAATCCATGGCTTCTGGATGAGAACCAAGTCCACCTCTCCCATGTCCAGCATTCTACACACGACAGCACTAGCCACCCTGCTATACTGTAAGTTCACTTGGAGGAACTTGATCACCGTTCTGCTTACTTAGCAGCTGCCTGGGACCGCAAAGCAGCCCCAAGACTAGAGAGCACCTCGAACTTGGCCTGTCTCAGCCCCACATTCACCCTCAGGTTGTTGTTCCGCAGTGCCCTGAGGGAGCCCTCTCCTATATAAAGGATAAGTGTAAGACCTGCATCCTCCCTTTTCCTAACAATCACCTTCCAAGTATCCTGAACTATCCCAGGGTTCTGGGTTTGGAGCACCTTCAGGATCTCTTCCGGCTCCTTGTCATTGTAGGGTTTTGGCACCCACATTGAAACTTTTGCAATGCAAAAGATCTCCTTGAGTGGCCCTGCCCTCAACTTTACCCCTTTACTCAGGGTGAAGCTTGGCAGGACCCGAAGGACCCACTCCAGGCTCTTCAATAAGGAGCATACGACATTTAGAGCCCTCCTCTCTAAGTATGCTATCCTGAACCCTCTATCCCCACTCTCCGTCTCAGCGGACAGCAGTTCTGAGAAGAATAGCTCCTCCAGCTCCAACGCCATCTTTTCCGAGAGTTGTCTCTCTGGGTAACTACCTGGGACAATGACTAGCTTTTGCCGAAGGCTATCGCCGTATGTGCCCGAAGTCACTGCAGCATCCCTCCCTTGTCCCAGCTTCACTTTCTTCTTTCCTCCCTCCACTGGATAGGTATAGGACGTCGAGCTCCTAGGCCTTTAGGACGTGCTGGGGTTTGGTGCTCTTTGTTGATTGGTTCCCTGTTGCACCTCCCTCCTCACAACATCCAAGCCCTGGACTTTGACAAGCTCGTCTCGGTTTTGGCTTCCCCTTCGTTTTGTCAGGATTATTGGCTCTCCCGCTGCTCTCGCCTGTTCTCTTCGGAGCCGCATTTTGGCCGCTCCACTCATACGCTTTCTCTGTAAAGACAGCGTGCTCAACTCTACAGCCATTTCACCGGTTTCTGCTGTCGGCAGCTTCAAAGCCACCCCCGCACCCCCAGTGATGGTTGCCGTTGACCCATCTGCTACAGACTCACGGTTTGCCGTCTCATTGCTCCCGCTGTCTGTGCAGTCTCAAAGTCAATTTTTTTACTTGTTTGGTCCATTAACGTCCCACGAGTATAACCAGAGCAGAGCCCCCAATGCCCTGGCAAGACAACATACAATGAGGTTTTGTCTGGTTCCTCAAGGGCATCGTGTGCGACTGCATTTTATACCCTGCAGCCATTCATCCTTCGGCACGATGCCTTCCACCTTGGATTTGGTATTCAGTCACTGACCTTGAAGCCTACCCCATGTTCAGGACATTATTAACTGTTGCTCTTGTAGCGAACAGCCTGCTTTACTCTCATTTATTACAACTGTGTCGTTAGGGTAGTTTCCCGCCCATACTTCACTTCCCCATTGCCCTTGGTTCACCTGGGAGGTGAGAGTAGCATTGTGAGGACCTAATTCCCAACTACTCCAGTCTCCCCAGTCAGAGCAGTTATTTCTACCACACCCAACCGGTTGACTGACGAGGAGGGATAATTCCTCACCTTTGAACCATTGCCTTGGTCCAGGCCTGCTTATTCAGAAACCTTCCGGAATCCTTATTCACAAGTAACCTACTTATCTGTAGGCCGTTCCACTATCCGCCACCTGTGAACCCGCAAAGTACATGTAAAGGGTGTTATTTGCTTAGGAAAACAGGTTAAACTCTTGCAAGGAAAAAAAATAATAATACTAGAGCTTTGGTTATTATTTCTTACTTATAAAATATCAAAAAAACTAATTTTTCTGGGAAGAAAACTTACCCCAAAACCATCGATAGATAGTAAACAGTCTATAACTATTTTATTTGCCCCAATATTAGTAGGAATTACCATTAAACCCGTAATCGGTTGAAGAATAAATACTGAAAAGTGTTTCTGTCTTCAATAAGTGTTTTCTACTTACCAGATCATTAATTTCATTTTACCGACAGCTCAAATGATACGAACGAGTAACGTGAAAGTATCAATGCATATAAGCCTGAATAGTGGATTCTAAAATATCTCTAGTAGTAGTAGTTCCATTCCCTCATTAATGGACGAAGCAATAAAAGTGACCTTGGGAGATTTGATTTTTAGTCAACTGGAAATAACTGAGTTGGCGGCAACATATTGAAATTAGCTACAGTGCAATATTTTTCAAAGTCTTCCAATTGGTTGAATCGTCTAAGCTTTATCGTCTACATCTTTACTTATTCACAAGTGTTAAGTAGCATTCGAATGATGGTGAATTATTTAGAAACAAACCAACTAGACTATAAATTGAATAGAAAAATGATCGCCTTAAGCACATAAAACAAACCACTAATATGAACTGTATGGAAAACAGCTGAATTCAAGGGTTTGATGACTAGTATTGTCAAGCATTGCTGTAGCTAAGAGTCCATCACTGAATGGGTTGTAAAGTCAGAACTTTATTTCCTCTCCCTGTCCTCTTATATTAGAAGAACAGTATGTAGTGGTAGCTATAAGCTGATATAAAGTATAAATGTTTCTAACACTCTTTTATGAAATACAGGAAAAATCGTACACATAGTACCAACCACCTCCAATCTACCCGAACACCGAGCCTCAACTCACTCACCTACTATCCCATTTATCTATTCAGCCATTCACCTTTTCATTCACTCAACTCATACCTGCCTACCCTACCACTCACTCACAAAGACATCCATCCACACATTGACTCACGTACCCACTGAGCCAATCACTCACTCAAACCTCTAATACCCAACCATCAATCCCTCCCATTCACTCCATTCCCATTTATTCATCACTTTTTACCCCTACTACGCATATCCTTGGTCCCTACCTGAAGAACCATTCACCAACCCCACCTTACTTGTACACCACCTATCCCTAGAAACAACTCACACCCGCTTACCTATTTGAAGAAACACCTATGGAACATCACCTTTCTTAACTCTCTTATTCAGTCATGTACCTACGCAACAATAGACACATCCATTCAGTCACTCTCTAAACCCATCCAGCCATACACCGACCCACTAGCCCACCTAATCTCGCATCACTTATCACTCGCAAAATCAAATACATTCACCTGCAAATTCACTATACACACTCCACTCAACCTCTCACATTCACCCGCTTACTCTCTCACTCACCCCCTCACGGTCCACCCACCTACCCACTCATCCAAAAACCTTCGCTGTAGCGGTGCAACACGAAAGCCCTTCAGAGGCATGTAAAATGGTTGCCACTTTGTATTAAATGTGATTTTCGTGTAAACCACTGGAACGAACTTCCGAACTGGACTTTCCCAAGGCAAATCCGTCCTTGTAAACTGAAAATATAGAGAAAAGAACTCTTCTGGTCTAAACAACACTGAAGAAAGTCTAAACACCACTTGATGCGTCCGTGTAAACGTAAGACTATCCAGTGGCAGGGTAGTTGTTAGTCAGCATTTATAATGCAGATGACCAATAATCCTTGTGGTTTTCTGTTCGATAATGCCGGGCAGAACCAGATTCACTGGAATAGAAGCAGCTCCCAAGGGATTTAAGGGAAGGTAAGGCTTTTTCCGCATATATATATATATATGCCAGAGATCATAAATGCCCAGAGAGACAACTCTCGGAAGAGCTGGAGTTGGAGCTGGAGAAGCTGTTCTTCTCAGAACCGCTGTCCGCTGAGACGGAAAGTGGGGATAGAGGGTTCAGGACAGCATACTTAGAGAGGGGGGCAATAAATGTCGTATGCTCCTCACGGGAGAGCCTGGAGTGGGTCCTTCGGGTCCTGCCAAGCTTCACCCTGAGTGAGGGGGTAAAGTTGAGGGCAGGGCCACTCAAGGAGATCTTTTGCATTGCAAAAGTTTCAATGTGGGTGCCAAAACCCTACAATGACAAGGAGCCGGAAGAGATCCTGAAGGTGCTCCAAACCCAGAACCCTGGGATAGTTCAGGATACTTGGAAGGTGATTGTTAGGAAAAGGGAGGATGCAGGTCTTACACTTATCCTTTATATAGGAGAGGGCTCCCTCAGGGCACTGCGGAACAACAACCTGAGGGTGAATGTGGGGCTGAGACAGGCCAAGTTCGAGGTGCTCTCTAGTCTTGGGGCTGCTTTGCGGTCCCAGGCAGCTGCTAAGTAAGCAGAACGGTGATCAAGTTCCTCCAAGTGAACTTACAGCATAGCAGGGTGGCTAGTGCTGTCGTGTGTAGAATGCTGGACATGGGAGAGGTGGACTTGGTTCTCATCCAGAAGCCATGGATTTCTGGAGGAAGAATACTCGGGCTGGTGACATCTGGAGATAGGTTGTAGTATGATAAGAACTCCGGTATTCCCAAGAGGTGTATCCTGTTTAGGAGGGGGTTGATTGCTTTTGTACTAACGGACTTCTGCTGCAGGGACTTGATGTTTTCTGGGTAAATGCCTGAGTGGAGATTCACTCAGGTTAAATCTGAAGAGATAGGTCTCAGTCACAATGTGTCCGATTCTTGCTCATGCTGAAAAGACGGCTGTAAACTTTGGAGCCCCTTGATACATTTCCAAATCCTTTGGTCCTTTTTTAATGTCATAAAGGTGTCTACCTTTGGTTTCTTCTCTCCAACGGTAGATCCATTTTCTTCTAACTGATGTTTTCACAGCACTCAGGCATTTGTTTAGAGAGTACTGTGGTATGACGACTGGGCCCATTTCCGCTGCTTCTTTGGCGATTATATCTGCTTTTCCATTGCCGTTGGTGCCGCAGTGTGAGGGGATCCAGAGCTGTATTTGTTTCTCATCTTTGCTGAGAGTGTTGAGTAAATTTGCTATTTCTTCAAATCTGAATGAGTAGTTTCCTGGTTTCCGTTTCTCTTTCATGTGCAAGGCGCTCTTGGAGTCAATGAATATACAGAACTTCTCTGCTCGTAGTTGAAGGCATTTTACCAAATCCGCAATTATTGTCAGCAATTCTAAATCGACACTGGAGGCTGCATTTGCCGGTACTTCTTTGGTGAAGTGGTTGTAGCAGCCTGCTCCTGACTTATCCATGACTAGTTCTACTGACGCATCGGTGTATATTTGAACGTAGTCTTAGTACAGATTCGGAATCATTTCCAGTGACTCTAGCCGAAGTGCCTCCTGGGGATCTTCTTTAGTTAGGCAAGAAAGTAGGTTTAGAGTTACCATTAATTCATTCTGCTTCCATGGGGGTACGTGGTTGCAGACCTGGATTTCCTCTGGAGTCCGAAAGGCATTTCAGCAGCGAGCAAATTGATACTGTGAGTGTATGATTGCCGTGTAGTCGTTTCTTTTAAAGAGTGTAGTGGATGATTTATGTGTAGTGAGAGGGTTTTTAGATTTTTATTCCATGTTTGTTCTCCTAGCAGTAAATATATTGGTTCTATTGATAATTCGATTTCCATTGCTGCAATGGGAGTGGTTTTGCGACAGCGCAGGATAATTCTTAAGACAGCTGATTAAATTACTAGAAGTTTTTTAATGTGCGATGCTGCAGCCGCTCCCCAGACCTCACTGCAATAAGCCAGTTTTGTTCTTACAAAGGATAGGTAAAATGTTCTCAAGCATATGGTGTCAGCGCCCCATTGTCGGCTGGTGACTACTTTTATTGAATTGAGACGTTTTTGCTACAAGCTTTAACAGTTTTTTCAATATGACTTTTCCATCTCAGATTTTTATCAAGCAGTACTCCTAACAGTTCAGGGCAGTGGTTATATTGAAGATTTATGTTATTCAGTTTTAGTTTGCGTTTGTAGTCAGCTAGGGTATTCCTTCTTGTAAATATTGCACATTCTGATTTTTCTGCAGAGATTTTCAGTGACCAGCTTTTGCACCAGTTCGAGACTCGGTCCAGGGCCATCTGCATCGCCTGGTTAGGTCTTTCCGGATCTCTATGTGAGGCGAAAAGCGTTACATCATCAGCATAGGAGACATACTCGACTCCCGGAGGTAGGTTGGATGCAATGTCATGTATTGCAATATTAAACAGTGTTGCACTTACAACTGCTCCTTGAGGTGTTCCGTTCTCTATCTCAGCACTTGTTGATTCTTGGCCATTGACCGATGTTTTAATTTTTTGACCGTTTAAGAAATTCGTTAGATACTTCAACATGTTTCCCATTATGCCAAGCTTCATGCATTTTAACAAGATAGTGGTGTGGGGTGTCCTGTCAAAAGCAGCTTCAAAGTCTCGAAGGACGATTATCGTTAATTCTTTTTTCTCAAAACCAGCGTAGATGTTGTTTGTTAAGTATATTATGGCATCGTTAGTGCATTTCTGTTCTCTGTAACCATTTTGTGACTGGTCTAGTAGGTTGTATTTTCTAGTCTCCACTTTAGTCGATTGTTCACCATGCGTTCGAGCAGTTTGCCGAGACAAGATGTAAGAGCAATTGGGCGATATGACTTGATTTGGGACTTGTCTTTAGATGGTTTTAGGATTGGTACAATTAGTGCTGTTTTCCATTTTTCTGGGATATTTCCTGTGTGCCAAGTTTCATTAAATACGTTTAGTATATTAGTAAGCATCTCTTCTGAGCTGTGTTGGAGCATTCTGTTATAGATTCCATCTAGCCCGGGAGTCGAGTCTTTCAATCTGGATACTTCATTTCTCAGTTCCCATATGCTGAAGGGTACGTACGCAGGGTCTTCCAGGCGGTACAGTTCTTCGACTTGGAAAATTAACTGTTTTTCTTTAGTAGTGAGCTTTTTGGGTCATGGTTCCGCTTTTGTTTTGTCATACTCTAACCACTCTCCAGATTCACTTTGCATTTGGCTAATCTTTGACCAGTATTACCTTCGATTGATTTAAACTTTTTCCAGACTGTGCTGGATGGAGTGTTTGCATTTATAGAGCCCACAAATTCTCTCCAAGTTGTCCTTTCCTCCGAGATTATTGTACGTCTCAGGATGGCGTTGCATCTCTTGTATTCTTGTCTGCACTCTTTACTTCTCTAAACCTTCCATCTTCTTCTAGCCCTTTGTCAATTTTTTCTAAGTTGATTGATTTTCTCTGACCACCAGCTATTTTTAAATTTGTGTTCTCTTCTTAGTTTCTTTTTGGGAATGTTAAGGTCAGCGGTTTGAAGAAGTTTTATTTCTAGAAATTCGGGAGTGTATTGTTTTATCTCGCTTGCTCTAGTTTCTTCTGTGAAAGCACTCGAGTCAGCTTTTGAAATATTGTATTTATTGCTTATGACAGATGGGTTCTAAACTAGTATTCTTGAGATAGAAAGTTCTAAGTATATTGATAAGTGATCACTTCCTAGATCTTCCCCGGCGTACCAATTTGTTACCCTTTTCTCGATTATTGGTGAGGACAGTGTCAAATCTAAGGTGCTTAGAGTTCTTGTTGAGTGACTGGTATGTGGGCTCTTCGTTTTGGTTCAGCAGAAGTATGTTTTGGGCTTGAATTCATTTGAACAGATGAGAGCCGTTTTTATTTTCTGTTCCGTTGTTCCAACTCTGGTGTCTGCTGTTCATGTCTCCAACTATGATAAGGTTCTTGTTAGAGCTAATTAGTGTGTCCAATTCCTTCTCTTCAATTCCCTGGGATGGTTTATATGTGTTGACTAGAGTTAATTGTAATTCTTTGGTAATTCTTATATTCATTTTTATGTACTGTAATTTTTTTGTAGTCTTCATATCACAGCCTTCGACATGCAACTTACTCGTGTACTAGGGAAACTAATCCTCCGCCTCTCGATTTGTCTCTAGATAAATTATGTAGGTTGTAATGTTTAAACTTCGGATGAAGGTCTTCGTTTTTTTGGCAATGATGATTCCTGTATGCAGACTATTTTTATAATTTTCTCGTGAATTTACTTTTCTAGCTCCGGTTCTTTATGTTTTAACGATCTGGCATTCCAGTGCATTATTAATAGTTTGTCATCTTTTTGCTTATATAGTTTGTCTGGAAAACTCTGTGCTATTGAAATGTGTGCTTACCACTTGTTTTCTTCTGTCCTCAGACGTTGAGTGAGGATTTTTGCAGTTATTCTGTTTGGACACCATACTTCAGTTCTTTTGGTCCCATTTGTTCCGCGTACTCTCATTATGAGGTGCTTGTTAATGTTAAATACTTTTCTTATAGTTTTTATGGTTAGTACTTTTTTTGACAATTTATTTACTTTCAGTCTGTCTGGGTGTTTTTGTTTCAGTTTTGAATCTCGTTGGTAGTCCTGAGAAGGACTATTTGCTTGTTTACAAGACATATTATGGGGCTTCTTTTACAGAAGCGGCTGCTGGCGTTCGGTTCACTGAGTGTTATAAAGGCTCTTTTCATAAACGTAACATATAAACTCAGTTATCCAGGGGCCGGACGAGGACCACCCAGCTCACCCCCGTTTGCTATAACTAAATAAATACAAAAGATATATCTAGAAAACCTTATTTTCAGATTTAGAGTAACTTAAATTACTTTTCTATAAAGTGAACGTAGGCCAGTGGTTACCAACAGTTTATTACAAGTACATTCAAGATGTTATATTTTTATTTGAGATACAAAATATAAAACTATCACATGTTAAAGTTAGTATATCCAGGCAAAACTCGTTAAACTTATTTATATTATTATTTTGTTTGGACTAAGTTAATGAAGTGAATATTAGTTCTAATTTATTTTATTGTAATTGCAAAAATCATATATTACCCATAATTTAAGAGAGTTGAGTTGAATCTGTACTTTGAGTTCATGATTTCAGAAATGTTAGGCTCCATTCTTGAAACTTTTACTCTGAAATCATACTGCATATCAAGCCGATTCCTAAATTTAATTTTTCATGAAGTAGATAGTTGAGGCTGCATGTTCACATCTCTAGGTAGTTGGAAAATGTAGTATTACATTCATTGCCTTATTGGTAAGTGGTTTTTAGTCTTTTTGTACTGGCAACCAAAATTCTACAATGATCTCCCCATTAAAAACATTTTTTAGTGGACCACTGTTGGTCATTTCGAGTAGGTCTTGTTCTTCTTCTGAACGACTCAGAACTTTTTATATTTCAGGGAAGCAGAACGGAGTTCTAATCCAACTCTCATTAGTATCTGGCTCAGGAAAGTATTCCCTGAAAGGGGTTGATAAACTTTGAAGGGGTCAGTTATGCTTTCCTTTATTTGGTTTAATAAGTTTTCATCAGAAGACTCCAAAAACTCTTTTATAGTGAGAAATTTTGGAAGAGAACATTTATTGACCTTTGTTTCCTTAAAACTTGTAAGCCTAGATACGAAACTTTCAAATATTCAAACACAGCTAAGTAAGCAGTCACACAAATCCAAGAAATGTCTAAGTAAATCTGTATTCTTGGTATCAAGAAGGAAGCTTCTTACCTCATCCTTAACATCAAAAAACTTTTCCAGTATAGGCCTACCACCTCGAGAGAGCCTCTTTACTTCGGTATGAATATGAAGCGGAGCATTCTCAAGCCCAATAACCAAGAAAACGGTCTAGACTGCAAATCCTTAATGTAGTTAATACGTTGAACTACCTAGTTGAGAGTTTTATGCAACTAACACTTCAGGCAACATCTTAGCTACCACAGCCTCTCGATGAATGCAACGGTCGGATACGGCTGCAGTGAATGTGATAAATTAAAATATTTTAATGTCAGTGACATCTCACTGACCCCTAAGACATTGCCCGCGGATCCTTAGGGGTTAGTTCCAGTTGGGAACCACTGGAGTAGGTACACGTAGCGTGCTTCCACTTTTGCCGATGTTACACTCTTAAGCTGGCAACGAAGCTACGTATTTGGTTTCTTCATAATTATCAAAATGTTTTCCACCTTTTTTGACAAGGATTGTGGCCGAAGATAATCGTGGATTAAACCTGTTCATCTCAAAAACTATTGCTATCACTTTTTAAAAGCCTAGAAGTGATTTTTCTATCTTGTATTTTGCATTAGAGTTAGAGTGATGCAACTCTATAGATTGGGTTTTTGCTTCTGTCTTTTTGTGTTTATCTTCCTTTACAATATGGTCGGGAAAGTTTTCTCCATGAGGGAGAGGTTTGTTATTGGTGCCACCATTTTTCCAATATTCACCACACCGTAAGAATATACATATCGCTTGTTTCCTAACAGTGCCTGCCGGTCAGCCTGACAAGAGTAACAATGAGTTTTTCTGACACAAATATGTAGAGGGCGCCGAAAGCTAGATTTTTAGGAAGTAACGCATCTCTTCTAATAGAAAATAATATGCTTACAAAATTTAAAGAATTTATAATAATAAATAAATCCTAACGAACATATAAATATAAAATGAATATATAAATATTAGTAGCCTATTATTTATGCTAGCTAAAACCGTACAACAATCAAGAATAAATCTCATTTATATAGCCATGGTTACGTAAAGCCATTTTTCAATATATTTTGTTGGAAAATGAACAAAAAATATGAAATTGAAAAGCATTTGGAAACTTCGTGAGTATTTCTTAACCTAATTAAGGAAATGTTAACTTACAACAAAATACATTCTTATCCTACCGCCTTTGTTTATCAAGTACGAATAGCCATGTTGGAAATAAGGATAGGTTATCTGTGATTGCCGACACTTACAATTGATAAAGACAACCTAACTAGAGCCTTATGTAGGCCTATGTTTCGGGTATATAATAACTTTGGGATATTCCCACCTTATTACCGGAAATGTAGCTGGAGTTTTTCCAATAAAGCAAAATAACGCAGTTTGGTATTTGGTTTCAGTTTTTAAAATAAGGTTGAAAACGGTTTGCTCTAGTTTTAGTTTAGTAATTGAAGGCATGTAAGCTATTCATCATCCATTAGTAAAAGCCTTTGTATCGATGCACTTGGGATATGTCCCTTCCCATGTAGAACCGTGTTTCCCTCCCTCAAAATTGCCTCTTACCACTTTCCCTTTCACCACTTACTTCATACGTCTATTTGGCGTAATTATAACCAAGATAATTCTATTCCTTTTTAACTAGTTTGTTCCCTTTCATTGATACCAGTCAATACAAGGCTAGCTTAAAAGTATGTAAAAGTAGAATGTAAGGAAATATTTCAAACATTTAGTTTAGATTTTAATCCTAAAGTAATTTACGAGAAAATGCTTATATTTCCTTTAAATTTATTTTTTTAGTAAATTTGTAGAACACGTTTCTACCAATATTCAAGATTATTTTCTAGCATAAAAAGTAGTTAAATTTAAAACGCCATAATTTATGTGATTTTAGTGTCGTAGTCATGTTTCACGGCGAAGACGTTTCTACTTTTTCTTGGTTTTCTGCATTTACTTCATGATTCCTTTCCCATTCTGTACAATCTTTTTTACTGCCTTATAATTGACGTTTCATTGTCTCTTACCACTAAAATCTTCTTCTACCAGTAATTTCATATATAATATAGTTTTTGTTTAAAAACTAATCCAGTTTTCAATTATTTTCATAAAACATTTAACATTTCCCTTTCACAAATATTCTTCTCGCTACATACTTTTCGGCAAATATTTCTTTATTGCAGGTCTCTTTATACACGTTTCTATAAATACGTATTTTTATCATATTCTGGAAATATTGTCTCGGAAAACAAAAACACATTTTCTTACTATGAAATATTCTTTCTCTGTCTGTGTTTCCAGTTTCTTCCTTATCTTTTTCCCTCTTTTCCCACCTTTACTGTTTCTTTCTCACTCGTCAATCCGTCGCTTTCTCTCTACTTTTTACTCTGTATTTCCGTCTCTATCTTTCCCTTCATTGCTTCTTTCTGCTACCCTGTCTCTCTCCCACCCACTCTCTCTCTCCTCTCTCACTTTCCCTTTAATATAGGGGTTTAATTTTATCTTCATCATTAGGATGAAGATGGCTCCTTTAAAAGCGAAATATTTGTGCAATATTGACTGCTGTGCGATATTTGTAGTGAAACAGCAGAATATAATTAAACAACACTTCCAATTCAATAAAAATGATATAAATGAAGGGGAAATTTTGTTGTAAATAAAGAAATGTGCACAGGAAGGCAAATATTTAGTTTGATTATTTGGAATACGTGAAGAGCATGTTGAGCTCTGCGTCAGGAAAGTGAAATACGGACATTGTTGTGAGGACTTTATCGTTGTATTGAAGGGATACAAGGGCTGGGGATGGCCAGATGCTTAACCGTAACTTTATTGTAAAGTCAGAGAGGACAGGTGGAGGAATCTGTGAAGTCCAATCAATGTAAGGATAGTTTTATAAGGCTTAGTGAAGCTGGATAACGTAAAAGGAGACTTCCTTGAAAAGGTTTATAACCAGGTTAAGCGTGCTTGTCTACTATAAAACAATCTCTTTTCTGTGTAAAAGTTGGAATATGGTCTCCTTGCACCTTGCGACGGCATCTCCTTTTTGATGTAATGGAGAGGAAATAGCCTCGTTGAATGCCTTTCTGAGGCATACAAAATGGCTGAAACTTCGCCTTTAAAGTGGTAAACCTTTTGGGAACAAGACTTCGAAGAAGGTTGTATGGAATCCAGTTCCGCTGGTCTCTGCGGTGGTAGATCCATCCATGTAAATGTGGGTCCATTCGACGTAAGGGTAGTTGTTAGCCAGTATTTCGAATGTAGATGGCTTCAAGATACAGTGCAGTGTTCTGCTAGGGCAGAACCGGTTTCACAGGAATATCTAGTGTCTCCCTAGGGATATGAGGGCATCAAAAGGGCAGTGCCTCACCCTGATTGGATGAGACGTCTCCTACAGAACGAGAGCTTTCGGTTGTGACTTATTTTGAGTTTCAAGCCGGACATTGGCAGAGCGGTACGTTTTTCCGAGGTTTCCGACCCAGCATGACCTTTCAAAAAATTTCCGTAATAACTTAATTATGATGTAATTGTAAAACTTACACAAATATTTATATCACTTTACCCAAATAAAAACGTCAATCATTAGGCATACATTACACTTACATTACCATGGTTTACTGAAGACATATTGAGTAATATTTTGTAAGGCTAAAAGCAAAAATATGAAGCATAAAATCAATCAATTTAATTACCAGTATTTTAGTTATAACAAAATACATCCCAGACACCTAGACGGAATATGACGGCAATCACAAATAAACCATTGGGAAAGTCAGGTTAGGCCTAAAAACCAATAGGTATACTTGATGTCGACATTTACTCGCTAGATAGTCCACATAACTAGATACATTATGTAGGCCTAAGCTTTGGAGTAACGGTATGTTTCCAGGATTTCCACCTTATTGATGGAAATTTACATATCATTATACATAAAACACCATCGCAATATTAAATTATTACAATTATATAAATGCCACAGCAAATTACCTAAGAATTAGTTGATGATGTGTATTTTGTACCATTAGCCAAAGTATGTGATTCGGTTCACTTTATCTAGTTCACGTAAGTATATTTACAAATGGCAATCGGGGGGGGGGGTATTGATATGCGTTTAGTATTTAGTATTTTTCATGGTAATGTCAGCTTTAAAGCTTCTTGTTTCTGACAGTTTTGGTGCTTCTTTGGATGTGAGAATAGAGGAACCTAATTACAGATAGAAGTTTTGATTTCCTTAATACGCACCATCCTGAATCTTATTCACTTTAGTTTCGCAGGTTTTCTTGTCATTCACTTGAAGGGCGAATATAAAAGTGTAAATACAAAAGTAAATGCTTAAATAGGTTGGTTATTCTCTATATACGGCGAGTTTAAAATGGGTAAACGTTGGATATAAAAAAAAAATTTTTATTAATTTTGTTTACTTTTTAGTCCTAAAATACATGATTTCAGAGATAATACTCTGCCCTTCATTATATGGGTCATCCATTGCTTTATGCTATATACACAAACACTCTACTTTTCGTTTTAAAAGCTATCCGGAATTCGGAGGATTTAAAATGGATTTTCTGTATGATAGGAGTTATTCTTTTAATAATACCTCATATAAGTTATATTTAATATTTACATTTATATTTCAGTATCATTTCATAATGTCTAGTTAAAAAATAATATTAATTTGTGACAATGTGTGTGGTAAGAATGGCACAACTGATATTGTATAGCTTGTAAAACTCTAGCTTTAATAAAAGGATTTCTTATCTTGTTCCAGTCACGTGCTGATTTGGTACAAAAAAGAGGATGGAAAGGAAAGGTAATTACTTTTAGGTTGTTTTAACTTTACCTTGAAATAAAGTAACTTAGTAGTTTTATTAAAATCCACTAATTTAGTTAAATATTTTTACCCCAGTCTCTTACCACTAAAATTTTCTCCTACCAGTAATTTCATATATAATATAGTTTTTGTTTAAAAACTAATCCAGTTTTCAATTATTTTCATAAAACATTTAACATTTCCCTCTCACAAATATTCTTCTCGCTACATACTTTTCGGCAAATATTTCTTTATTGCAGGTCTCTTTATACACGTTTCTACAAATACGCATTTTGTCTCATATTCTGGAAAAAGTGTCTCTGGAAAACAAAAACACATTTTCATTGTATTTTTTTTTTACTTTCTATATTTAGTAATTTATTTGTGACTAGGATGAAAAAACCATTATTAAAAATTTTTTCAAGAAACATTAATTGTATAAAACCAATTAAAATTACATACATACACATGTAAATACAAATATCCATTGAAGGCTTGGATACATCCTACAACAATACAGTTATAAATTTCCGTATTTAACACTAAACTAAAATGTAGTATATTTTTTTGAAAATATTTTCTAGAAAATTATGATGATTAGAATTAATTTTGTTTACATTTAGTGTTATAAAGTGTTTAATTTGTAAGTATTTTCATGGCTAATAATTTACTTAAAACACAAGAGAGTATGATACATTTAAAATTTATTTAATGCAAGAAAATTATACCTATTTATATTTACTGAATTTTTATAGTGTTTATCATCAGTATTGTTTTAACATTAGAAATAGTTTTGAGTATTCACCTTAATTTATTTATGTTAATGTGTTCAGTTCTTGTTATAATACAGGTAAATTTTTAATTCTTTTTTATAGAATTAATATGCAGTTGTTAGAAATAATATTTTTAATATGATTCCATATATTTAAATTAATCCTAGCTTTTTCTATTCTAAAATGTTTTTGTGCCTTTTGAATAAAAGCAAATAATTTTTAACATTCAAGCAGCAAGATTTGTGTAAAATTAGTACAGTTAAAATACACGGTTTGTCTTTTAATCTCTTGTTTTGTAGTTAAAGAGCGTGTTTGTTTATTTATTGTTAAAGTCAAAATTTAAAAGAAGCTTTTAAATGAGAGACTGGCACAATAAACACTCCAAAATGGATTTGAATGTATTATCATATCAGTCTGATAAACGCCTTGTCAAGATGATCAGCTCAAAAAAGCTTTATAGCGTATTCGTTTTTTTTATCTTAATTGATAATCAGGCTAAATTAAGCGTCAAACCTTTGTCTCACTTATTTAATTGAAGCTATCGTGTTACTATAATTTGTTTTCCTTCATATCATTCTTTTATATAAGGCCCATTCACAATATTATTTACATTTTCATGCCAGGCTCTGCAACTTTAAAGCTCAATAATACAAAAAATACCCTTTGGCGGACTTGTAGAAAATCAGATCTTGTTAATTGTTGATTATTGAAACAATATTTTAAAAAAAAGTTTAGTACCAAAAGAAGGCTGCTTATAATCCTGTTGCCAAGGATTTCCTTCAGAAGTTTTACATTGCATTTTAGAGTATTTAAATTATATATTTAAAAGTATCACTAAAACTTATTTTATAATGGTGAAAAAACTTGAGTAACTAGTTTGACACTTCTCAAAACAGTTGATTCATTGACAACACTGTTACTGAAACGTGTGTTTGCCTAACCCATTGCGGTTTTAATTTTCTTTAACCCATTGCGGTTTACGGACTAGGTCAATTGGTCACAACTATTTATAAGTGGGTATAAAAACTGGCCCAGTTAGTCATGAATGACATCATTGTTTGATTGATTTGTTTACGTCATGACAGTTTATTTTCTGGTAGGTAATGCACAAGACTAGACGTATGTGCTTTCTAAGAGACACTTATCAACTCTCGAAATTTACAGCATAAATAAAAAGAGTTACTTTTTGAATTTTGTAGTCCATTACGTTTGACGAAACTTAGTGAGTCACTTTTACATTAGTTTATGACTATCCGAACTTTATTTTGTAAATTTGTAAACACCTCATCAGTGTCTGTTGAAGATCGCCACGGAGCGATTGGAAACGTTCTGTCTCAGTACGTTTTTACCAAATAAATAAGTTTTGGATAGTCATGAACTAATGTTAAAGTGATTAATAAAAGAGATATTTATGGCTCATTATCCTTCTGTCAGACATCTAAACATAATAGAATGATTCTGCAGTTTCTACTAGAGTGAGAATCTCAGTATAGATTTTTCTCTGTATTGGACAGTAGCTGTAATTAGTGTATTCTTGTGTACGTACGAAATGAACAATAATAGTGGGAGCCTAGAATATAAAGCAAACTTTAAACCGTAAGTAGCTTTTAATTTGTTTTTACTAATTATGTTTACACATTATTATCAATTACAAATAATAATAAACTAATAAAGGTACAAAATAACGAATAAAAAAATTGTACCTGTATAAAAAAATATAGTATTTAGTGCTTTATAAGTGAGAATATATCTGTAAGGAAATAAAACTCAGTTGATGCTAGGAATTAATTCGTACCTGTTAGTGTCTTCGACTCGCTTGTAATTAGATCAAAATCGCGTTAAATGTTGCTTTGTTAATGGGTTAAATATTTTGTTATGTCGTAATGATATTTGTAATACAATACAAAATATAGTATACAAACATCTTGCAACAGAAAATAACATATTTTAAATGAACACATACATTTTGAATTAAACACGTTGTTCTAATACAGGGTACATAATCCAGTCACCCAACACGACTCCAACTCATACATCAATCGCAATCTACAAAGCTGTAGTGTAAACCATCAGTAGCAAAAAACTTCTTTAAAATTCATAAGCAGAAAATTACTTAAGATTTTTCACCTTGTTATAAAACCCGTTTTAATAATGCTATCACAATGATTACCACAACTGACATTCATCAAATAGTGTTTAAAACTTGCAGATTTTTGAACATCTTGAGGCTTTTTCAAATGTTCTTATTCATATTACTTGGTACAAAACCATCACTTACTGTTATTTTTAAGTCAGTACAGATTTTTTGCCAAGTGATATCAATAAGAACTATTTAAACTCCATAAGTGAACTTTACGGCGAGAAAATATAATAGCAAAATGGCCATTTTGAGATAAAGGATATACTCGTACAAAGACCCTTAAACAGTGTTTAGCCACTGCTCCTTTTAAAGATTTTCTCTAGATGAAACAAATTTACCTTATGTAACCTAAAATTTGCCTTTAATCCAGGCTTGGATCCATGAAACTATTTATGTGATAATACAAACGCTTTCTATGTGAGTGTTGACATAAATTTCAATAAACTTTTGGAAGTAAAAATACTACAAAAATAAATTTTAAGAAATGTCTAAGTAAAAGTAAAACTAAATTTAACGGCCATCAGATTTTTAAATGGAAAATATAAATTAGTTGATTCCATCTTAACGTAAGCTAATAGTTTTCACTAAAAACACCTATAGTAGTACTTATTTATATTTGTTGAGGACGGCTATTTCCGGAGATGTGTCACATTATCAGCTCAGACCGTAACTTCCGAAGCGGCGGTCCTCAACAAATATAAGTGCTACTATTGGCAAGTTGTAAAATATTTACAAGTGTTTTTAGGGAAAATATATCTTGGAGAATGTTATTACCAAGGATATAATTGGCATTTTAAGAATAATAATCTTTAATTAACTAGTATCAAAGGCTCCTAATTTATGTTTGCGTCATTATTAATAAGACTATATAAATTAGTTGTATGTTGTATTCATAGTGATATAGAGATCCAAATAAGTATATAGATTTGCTGTGATAGTAGGTAATCTTAGCTGTTGGGAAGAACTTATGACCTTTGTAAAGTTGTTAGAAAATAGTTAGATATTCTTTAATAAAATGAATAAATGTGAGATGTTTGAATGTTGAGCAAACAAGTTTTAACATAAACTGTATCTTCAGAGACAACTGATACACCTTAAATTTTATATATCATCAGGGACAATAGTTTCTAAAGAGATCATTCCATTATGTAATGCAAGAATTATAGATATCTGATACAAACAGAAGTGATCAGATGCTAATGAAAATTCTCAAATAATCTAAACATGGATGTGTAAGCTTGAGGCCACAACGCTAATGGATAGAACCACAGGTCAATCCATAATGCTATAAATGCTACATCATTTTTACACTCTGTTAATACAAATTAATTCTCCAAATTGCTTTACATAAACGTATTTCTTCATACGTATTCAACTCCTAAAGGTCTTTAGACAACGTAACAGGCTCAATTAGAGGTGGAAGCCATGAACAGACTCTAATATATGAATATATAATTAAAGATACATCCTATGTTATTACTTGGCTATTGAGTGTTTTTAGAGCCATATCTGTATATGTATCATGTTTACTTCATTTATTATATTGCCATTAGTTAGTTCTACCAAGTACGTTATTAAGTGCAAATTAAATATGAGATTAATATAATAAATTGTAAAACTGTCTTGTTTTTAGTTACTGTGGATCGTGTACTTAAAATGCAGTATAATAAAAATTTTCAATACGGAAGTAAATTCCCAAATCTACATAGTTCCACATTTTAATAAATTAATTACCCTTTGGGCTCCAGAAATTTATTATGTCATCATTTTTACAATGACCTGCCAGATAGATTCTTTTTGTAGCCAGTTAGTGAAGAAGATTAAAACACTGGACAGTGGACAGCTCCCTACTTTATCTAACTACTGTAAGTTTTTATACTTCGTCTACTTCTTCACATTCCACTATTTGTGTTGGTTAATTAGCAGTATATGTTAAATGTATGTCTTATTCATTTTTATTGTTAAAGAAGTAATATGAAATTAACTATTGTAGGAGGGCATTTGGAACAGTTGTGGGCAATTCAATACAAGGGCTGAGTTATAAATTTTGTTTTGGGGGCACAGATTTCCCCGGGGGGTATCGAATAGGGTCCAAATACTCCCTAAAAAAATAGAGAACATTTCCTTCTTTATCGGTAGGGATACTAACGTGTGAGACGGAGGTAGCTCGCTAGAGGTTGACTGCCACGAGGGCTTGGCGGGTTTTGGGGTCTTAGACCAAAATTGAAAATTTTTTTTTTCAAATAATTTTTAGTGATTGTGTTGGTTTTGATGAAATTGTTTTTTTTAAAGTTTAGTTAATCCAATTTAAATCATTGTTATGCCTATAAAGTAATAAAAAAATTGGCTAAATACTTTTAAATGTTTAAACTTGCCTATAGTAGCACTTACTTTACATGTTGAAGACGGTCGTTTCGGGATAAAATCAAAATTTTTAAAAAGCTAAAATATTTAAAAGGGAGAACATAGTTGCCTCTAAGGTGTGGGTTAGGAACTTTTGGCTTAATCTAATTGGGTTTGACGAAAGTCGGAGACACCTAGAGGCTTCGGTCCTCTTCATATAACTAATGCAACTATTGTCTATATGGTCTATGCGCATGAAAATTAGACTGGCCGAGAGGATGTTTTTTATATTGTTATTTTATTAAGTTAACGTTATTTAGGAGGGGGAATATTAGTCTATTTGTATCCGGAAGGTAATTTTAATCATTTATTTTTACAATATTGCATTTCGATGCATTATATAATTACATAGGTGTTATATTTCTCTAAAATTGGATCTCAAATTTGGGTCAATTAGTACAGAGCACTTCTAGCGTTAACATAATTACTACATTTGACTCATAGATGGCAGAACAGTCTGCTTTGAAAAATCATTTCTAGTCCGGCCGCTGTCCGTACTGACTGCCTAGCTCTAACTATAATACAAACAAATATACATACTAATAGATTCTGCTTCACAGTTATGTTCCAGGTGACGCAGTGGCCCATCCCTAGGCTGGCAGCTTAGTCCCAATGGAAGTACTAATTTGATTGCCTGCCTTTTCAGTTTCGAGTAGGCAGCAGAAGAAGAGATGCATGCCATTCTTGTCATAGACCCACTAACAAGGTATTTGTAAGGTAATACCAGTCCTTATTCATCCCTTAGCATAAGGTGATCCAAGCCCCAGGGCTCCTGCTTGATCTGTCGAGGGACTTTTCCTGGCTGGGTTTCTTTCTTGCCGGGTATTATCATCCCGCTATTAGCGCGACACTTTCCGTACTGTTTTATTTCACTATCTCCTGATTCTCCATGGACAGAGCTTATGAGATTGGACCATGGGAAATCAGTCCTGTTTCCTTCTATCGCGGCTACCTCCTACTAACCGGATGCGCGGATGTGAGACAGAGGTAGCTCGCTAGAGGATTGCTGCAACGAGGGCTGGGCGGGGTTTGGGAACCTAAAAACCGGGTAAAAAAAATAAATCATTTCTAGTCGACACTTATAGTACTGTTTCATTTCCCTATCTCCGGATTCTCCATGAAAAGAGACGGAGGTAGCTCGCTAGAGGTTGGCTGCCACGAGGGTTGGGCAGGTTTTGGGGGCCCATAACTAATTAATAATTAGTTAATAACTAATTATGACTTATTAATAAATAATAATTATAATTAAATCATTAGTTATTGCGTCACAGATGAGTCGCAAGAGTACATACTAAACAACTAGGAGGTACTGAAGGCAATAAGACTCAACAATAGTCTATAAACGTATACGGCAAGATATAGAGTCTCCGGCTTGATGTGCTCCCAACAAGCTGAGAGAGCTTGCTGGGTTCCTAAACTTATTTGGTTTAAAGTAAAATGTTTGCTCACCTCCGCCAGATGTCGTTCCAAACCTTGAAGCCGAAATGTCGCTTCTGAAAAAATACAATATAATTTGTAAATATTTAGTGAAATGAAAATGATAAATAGATAAATTAGGTAGATATTCAGAAACATAGATGGTAATGAAATAGATAAATGGATATTTAGGTCTGTAAATAAAAATAAAATGATTTACATTATCCTTTCTTATGCAATGTCTATTGGAAGTTGTATAGAAATACTTACATGAGTATTGTAGTTTACATAAGATGTAGGCTACTACAGGATATTTGACTCTAAGGGAATCAAATTAATAGACAGCTAATTGTTTTTTAATATTACAGATTTACTTCAAGTTTGAGTTCAAGGTTGTAAAATTTACTGGTAGCTATACATAAATTAAGTTGTCCAGCTCTAATTTGTCGATATGCTTCAAAACTCTTATAATTTTTCTTTCTACTAATAAAATCTTATAAAATTGGGCTAAATTATCTTAAGGCGTGTTTAGGTTACTGCACTTGGTTTGATAAAGTTTATATTTGAAATTCATTATTCTTACAGTTCAAATATTTTACAAACATTTTTCCTAACCTATAGAATCTCGTGTAAAATTTCCCCATTTCTCCGAGAGAAAGAGAGAGAGAGAGAGAAAGAGAGAGAGAGGGAAAGAGAGAGGGGGGAGAGAGAGAAAGTGGTTATAATTTAGAAATTGTTGCTGACTTGAACACTTGCATTTGTGCGCGAGCAGATATAGGCTTTAAATAAAGTAAATAAGAATAGAATTTACTTTTAATATAAAAAGAAAAGAATAAATAAAGAGTAACTTACAAAACGACAGAGTCCTGTAGAACACAGGCACTTCAATCTTAAGCGGAAATAGTGCAGAATCACTTGTAGAAAAAATTGCAGATTTTTTATAAACTATTTCCGCTTCCTCTTCTCCTTCGTCGGCCTCAAGAATCACCTCGAGAATAGGAACAAACTTTATTCTCGGGTATGCGCTTGACAATTAGCTGAGCATGTCTTCATCAAAAACTGCTGTAAATTTGGAAATTTGAATAAATATTGTCACATAATACAATATTTATAAACAATACAAATACCGTATTAAACTGTCAGGTAAAGCTATAGATTGCAGACATACATATCGTGATATATATATACAAATCAAACACACTCTTTGATACTATCGAAAACCTACCTTTAAAACCGCCACCGCTTGACCCAACATCTCCAAGCAGAAGACACTGATGAAGATCGGCACATAGCGATAAAACGTTCTGTCTCAGTAAGTTTTAACAAATTTACTAAATTTAATGTTCGGGTGGTGATAAACTACTGTTTACGTGATTAATAAAATTAAAATTACTGAAAAACATAGAGAATTTGAAGTTGTAAGTATTTTGTTGTAAGTTAATATTTCGTTTATTAAGTTAACAAATACTCTCAAAGTTTCCAAACGTTTTTAAGTTTCATATTTTTTGTTCTTATTCCACCAAAATATAATGAAAAATGGCTTTACGTAACCATGGCTATATAAGTGAGGTTTATTCTTGATTGTTGTACGGTTTTAGCTGGCATAAATGTTACTTTGTATATTCATTGTATTTACATATTCGTTAGGTTTATTTAATTTTATAAATTCTATAAATTTTTAAAGGATATTATTTTATATTAGAATAGATGCTTTACTTCCTGAAAACCTCGCAAGGGCGCCGTCTACATATTTGTGTCAGAATAACACATTGTTACTCTTGTCAGTCTGACCGGCAGGCACTGACTTAAAACAAGCTATATGTATGTATGTATATATATATATATATATATATATATATATATATATATATATATATATATATATTCTGCCTCACAGCTCCTATCTCAGTATGATCATAGTTTCTTTACGGTGTGGTGTTGCTCACGAGTTTGGTGAATGTTTTAAAATGGTGGCACCAATAACAAACCCTCCCCTATGGAGAAAAGCTTCCATCCATATTGTATAGGAAAAAGAACACAAAAAGCAAATAACCTATCTATAGACCTGCATCACTATAACTGTAATGCAAAATACAAGATAGAAAAATCACTTCTAGGCTTTTAAAGAGTGATAGCAACAGTTTTTGAGATGAACGGGTTTAATCCACGATTTTTATCTTTGGCCACACTCCTTGCCAAAAAGTGAGGGTAACCTTTTAATAATTAGGAAGAAATCAAATACGTGGCTTCGGTCGTTGCCAGCTAAGGAATGAAACATAGGCATCGATAAAGCGAAAGCACGCTACAGGTGCCTACTCCAATGGTTCCCAACTGGAACTAACCCCTATGGGTCCGCGGGAAATGTCTTATGGGTCAGTGAGATGTCACTGAATTTAGAATATTTAAGACATTCACTGAGGCCGTATCAGACCGTTACATTCATCGAGAGGATTTGGTAGCCAAGAGGTTGCCTGAAGTGTTGCATAAAACTCTTAATGTGGTAGTTTGACGTATTAACTACATTAAAGCTTTGCAAAGTTTGTTTTCTTTGTTATAGGGCAGTGAGAATGCTCCTCTTCTTGTTCATAGCGAAGTAAGGTGGCTCTCCTGAGGGCGAGCTGAAAAGGTTTTTTGGTGTTAAGGATGAGGTCAGAATCTTCCTTCTTGATACCACGTATTGAGATTTACTTAGACATTTCTTGGCTTTGCACGACTGCTTACTTTGCTGTGTTTGAATATTTGAAGTTTTGAATCTAGGCTTACAAAGTAACAATATAAATATGTTCAAAGTAGAAGACAAAAAGTTTTTTCCATGGTTTAAAAATGTCCGTTGTGGGCAACAACTTTCTGGACCAGATCCTAATGAGAATTGGATTAGAACTCCTTTCTGCTTCTCCTTCAAAAAAAGCACAAGATCGACTTCAACTGACCGGCAGTGGCTGTGGCACAGTAAAACATTTTTTTATTAGCAAGAACATTGAAGCATTTTCTTTACCAGTACAAAAAGACTACAAACACTTAGCAATATGGCAATGAAGGTAATACTACATTTTCCAACTACCTACAGATGTGAACATGCATCCTCCACTATGTACTTCATGAAAAATAAATATAGGAATCGGCTTGATATGCAATATGACGTCAGAGTAAAAGTGTGAAGTATGGAGCCTAACATTTCTGAAATCATGAACTCAAAGTACAGATTCAACTCATGTGACTGGAATTATTATCAAGATATGATTTGTTCCATTTACATTAAAATAAATTTGAACAAACATTATTCTTATTCTTATTATTTTTTTATTCAATAGTTTTTCTTTGTTTGCTGCAATTATAACAGACTTTTGATTTTTGTGTTTACTTCATTAACTCCTTATTCCAAATAAAATATTTATATAAATAAGTTTACAAAATTTCGCCTGGGCCTACAAACTTTAACATGTGATAGTTTTATATTTTGTATCTTAAATCAAAACAAAACACTTCTAGAATGTACTGATAATAAACCTGCAGTGGAATCAAATTAAATATTCATATGTAAGAACAGTTTCCACCTTAAAACAAGTCGGTAGGCTATCCATAAGTGACTTATTAATAAATAATATAATTCAAATTATTTTGTGTGTGGTTTACAATTTAAGTTTAAGAATTTGTGGGGCCCTTGTCATTATAACGAGAGAGTCCTTGAGAAAAGTTTGTTCCTAACCACTGGCTTACACACCCAAGTTTACAATATAGAAAAGTATTTTAAGGTACTGTAATGCTGGAAATAAGGTTTTCTAGTGATATCTTTTGTATTTATTCAGTTATAGCAAACCTTTCTTTACACTACAGATGACCTATGACCTTCATATGCATATATGTGTCTATATTGGAGGGAGATAGATAGATAGATAGATAGATAGATAGAAAGAGAGAGAGAGAGAGAGAGAGAGAGAGAGAGAAAATAATGGATTGCACTAACAGTGCTCTTACCATAAACAATTATTATACATAAATATAATATTCATTTGTAAATAAAATAGATTCATATACTTTATGTAATAGAAATAAATACACTACCAAACAACAAACTAACTCTAGAGTACACTGATGGGACATTTATATAGTTTTAATAGTTATTTAGCAATGCGATAAATTACTTAGTCTTGATAAAGAGAACAATATGTACGTTTTCGGCAATAAGTTGAAAACCTTGAAATTTAGCATTTAACAGAGAGCAAAGGTTTTCACTATATTTGCCTACATAACCATTAACCGCATTTACTATATAAGTACAAAATGTTCTAGTTCGTCTATCCTGCGCCCGGTTTTATGTCGATGTCATAAATCTATCTATATATATATATATATATATATATATATATATATATATATATATATATATATATATAAGGTGCAATTCGAGTCTAACAGTGGTTTATTCGTAATTGACGGGATATACCGTCTAGAGGCCACGAATATATAGTGATATAGGCAAAAGTAGGTTAAATAAGTTGAACAAAACTTACACAGTCTCCAAAAGTTTTTAAGGTTCATATTTTTGCTTTCAAACTAAGAAAATATGATTCAAAATGTTCTTAAGAAACCACTGTAATATAAATAAAGCGTTTGTTTAATTGTGGTTCAATTTAATTAACTACTGTAATATAAATATTTTTTTCCTTTTATATTTACATATTTAGTTATTATTGAATTTTTATAGGGTCGAAAGCTTTTGAAAAACGTATAGAATTGCTAATGTCCGTCTTTATATTCAAAATAAACTACTTAAACCTGGTTCTCCTGGAGGAGTTCATCAATTAGGGCGAGAGATAGGCCTTACCTTCCCATCAAATAACGGGTGCGTTTTCGTACATTGAATTGGTGTATAATTATAAAACATTTCATAAAACACTAAAATGGGTAACGTCAAAAAGAAAACGTTTTACAGTGATTGTAACTGCAGTATTGGTTAGAATGTTTCATTAGCATGAATTGTGCAATTAAATATGTAACAGTTTGTAATTCCTATGTTAATAATATTGTTTTCTAATTTTGTTTTTGACGTTACCCATTAGAACAGTTATCCTTAACTACGTACTTCATGAAAATAAAAATAGGAATCGGCTTGATATGCAGTAAGATTTCAGAGTAAAATTTTCAAGTATGGAACCTAAGATTTTTGAAATCATGAACTCAAAGTACAGATTCAAGTCATCTCACTGATATCATTATTGTCAAGTTTTGATATTTTGCAAATACATAATCATAAATTTTAACTAATATTCTTAATATATTCTTATTACATTTTTATTCAATAGTGTTTCTATGTTTGTCGCAATTGAAACTGACTAAATTTGATTCTTGTGCTTACTGCATTAACTCCTTCCTCCAAATGCTCCTTAACAAAATATTAATGCTAAACACTTGTAAATATTTATAAACTTGCCTATAGTAGCACTTAATTTTATTTGTTGAGGACGGCCGTTTCGGGAGATGTGTCCCATTGTCAACTCGGACCGTAACTATACCATGCTCAATAAACTTCTTAAATGTACTTTTAATAAACATGTAATAACATCAAATTTACGTTTCAAATGTAAGAACATTTTCCGCCTTAAAGTAAGTGAGTAGCAAACCATAAACTACTTACCAATATCTAATATATAAGTCAAATTAATATGCGTGTATTGTACAATTTAAGTTTGAGAATTTGATACTAAAATGCACAGAATGATAATTTGAAGAAAACACTCTCTTAGTACCATATTTTCAAACGAACTAAAATGTATAAAATAATTTGGAATGTGTGGGAGTGTAAAGAGTAAGTTTTTAATGTCCAGATGAACATTCAAAGGGGAAACGTTGTTCCTATCCTATAGATAATATAATAGTATAAGGTATTTGTCAGTTAATGCGACCCACGTTTTCCTTACTGAATTTTTTATATGGCCATTACAAATTTACACTTCACACTCCCAGAAATTCCAAATCATTTAACGATATTTACTTCGTTTAAAAACAAGGAGCTAAGAGAGTTTTTTTCTTCAAAAACAAAAGAGATGAAAAATGTAAGATTATATGTTTAAGTGACGCAAAAAATTGACTCAATAGATGAAATTATTTCAAAACAAGTTTTAAAATAACCATAATATCTAGGGCCATGTGTTGGGGGACACTATTCAAGTTATTTGTTCCAAAATCTGAAAAATATAACATTATGTAGTAGCCTGAAAAAAATTTGGAATTCTCTGGAATCGAAACAGGGAGGCTATAATATAGTGGTTAACATCGGTGATAACTGCAAAAAGTACAGTTTCGTTTTAAATATAAAGGCAATAATCAGTCACAAACATTGAGGTTTGTAACGCGGAAAAATTTGGAACGTTTTCAACCTAACGAATTCATCCTTACACAGTCGCCACGCTTAGAGACATCCATATCGCTCCTCTTCCTTACATGTCCGCCAATTACAGGGGGACAAGGGTAGTTAACAAAAATGTAATAATATGCTCTGTAAAAAGTCCGTATCTAAGCAACAATTTGAAATTTTGGTTTTGTTTTTATTAGTTTATTGAATCACTAACAGATACCGTTTCGGCCTATATCACACCAAATTAAGTATTTCAAACATAGAGTCCCTTACTCACAAATTAAATACTTGACTAATAAATGACATAAGTAAATTATAAACAAAACATACATAAAAACCGAAACTTAAAATTAACAACATAATAGATATAAAAACATATATTTAAAATAATATATGCTAGGCTAAAAATTTATAAAATCCTATATATGTATCTAGAGTTTTAAAAACAAGATTTGCAATATTAATATATTGTACTTTGCATCAAATTACGCCTGTCTCATTAACAAAAAGTACTTTTGTTTCTTTATAAAAGAGTTTTGTTTAAACAATCTTACGGTTTTTCTACAAATGTAAAATTTAAAAGTTAATGAACAAATTCTTATAGTTCTAATGTACTTCAGATCCATGTCAGCAACTTGAACATGCCCAAAATGATTTATCAGAGGTTTTAACTGTGCATTTATGTGTGTTGTTGAACATTCTCACAGTTTTGCCGACAGAGAAAAGGTTGTGACTGCAAAGCAATTAATGTGTTCAACTTAGAAGGTTGCCGCAGCCTTCCTTGGCCTCCTCTGGCCTTCTTAAAAACTCTTAATGCTTAGAGATTTTTCTGAAACGAAAATTGGTTCACCAAGAAAATAATGTTGAGTTGTGCTCAATAATTTCGTCAATATCCATTTCGGCGAACAGTAAAAACACACACCAGCAATAAACGAATCAAGCACATCAGTACACAGAGCTCAGCTGACGTTACTAGCTCTTGGGATATTAAATCGGACCACAGCCCATATATTTCGTCAGTTCTGTGTGTTTATTGGTTCCTTTGTGTATCTAAAGGTTGTTTTACCGCTTTAAAACAGAAAATTATGTTATAATTATTTCTAGCTCATTCGAAACAACTATAGATAAAACAAAATTTGGATTGTAAAGTAGAAAATCTAACAGCTACTGTGTATAGAGGCAATTGCTTGCTTTTTGCCAACTTTTACGCCTTGCATGCAATGCTGCAGTATGATTGCATTTGACTGAATTACCACAGTGGGGATATACAATCACGTAGTTTCTATTAGAAATTGAGATCTATGCACAGTCGTCACACAACACGTGTTACTAAAACGTAATGCATTGTGTAGTGTATTCACTGATAATGAGGAAAACCCGAAACATCGAGACGCGTACCACAACAAAGTATGATTGTGAGTTCATGTTTAGTTATTTATTAATCACTTGCTCAAATATTACTTATGTCTTATATCCACGAGACAACCGCTGTAACAAAGTGTGGAGTTTGATCGAACTTCTACAGAAGCCTTGTAGGTTTGATATTTCTTTGAACTTTGTGAAACGAGTATATAATGTTTGCTCTGAGGTCTTATGATCACATTTTCTTAAACTATGACTGTCTTAAATCATTAGTATGACGTGAAATGACACCTAAGTAGAAACATCTCGCCTTGGTTGCATAAGTTAGCTACCAGAGTGGGCTACTGGCTGCGTTACAGCGACATACATACTCAGTATGAGGACTTCGCCAAGCTTAGGGTTATCTCGTTGCATACACGTACAACAGCAGAAAGGTTAAATATTCAATAAAGGTTTAATAAAAGTACATAGTTTTTACATATATATATATATATATATATATATATATATATATATATATATATATATATATATATTTATATATATATATATATATATATATATATATATATATATTTATATATATATATATATATATATATATTTATATATATATATATATATATATATATATATATAGTAAATACAATGTACTGCGTATAAAATACAAGTCTTTCGAAAATATATGAGTTTGGTAATATCTTTATAATATTTCTTTTTTAAAATTTCAATGTACCATTATTACACAGAGCTCAGCTGACGGCTCACTAGATATCGGGCTATTAATTCGGACCACAGCCGATATATTTCATCAGTTCTGTGTGTTTATTGGTTAATGTGTGTATCTAAAGGTTGTTTTTCCGCTTTAATTAAACAGAAAATTATGTTATAATTATTTCTAGCTTATTCGAAACAATTATAGATAAGAAAAAAATTTGATTGTAAACTATAAAACCTAACAGCTACTGTGTATAGAAGCAATTGCTTGCTTTCTGGCAACGTTTACGCCTTGCATGCAATGCTGGTTAGGAAACAAAAGAATTATCGCCACAACGCGCTAACACCACTCGCCACTAATCCTTAGGCAAGTCCATTATGTTTACCTCAGCAAACATGGGTTTTCCATGTCTAAATACTTTTCAGTTGTTTACAGTCTTTAAATCTAAAATTACCTCTACTGACTATTATATGCATTTTTATACAACGCGTATTTTATCATTTTAATTTTAGGCTAAATTTAAGACTATATTTCTTAAAGATCCCATTACGGTATGTTGTATTTTCATGGCATAGCCTACAGCCTGGAGCTATTGTGTTACAGGAGGGAAAGCGGGCGTAACAAAAAAAAAATATTTCAAAATAAAACTCCAGCTGTTCGAGTCAGCGCTCGAAGTTTGAACTTACTTCTGATCTATCTATTTAACCCGATCAGCTGTGCCTTGACGGTATTGGTCACGTGATTTCTGACCCACTAATCGATATATGGAACAAGTATTGATTTTCCTGATGACCTCTCTGAACCCCCCTCCCTTCTTATTCTACGTACTTTCTTTTCCGCTTCGACGGAAGTTTTGTGGCTCTCGACTAGGGCAGTTCTGTGTTAAACGGCGCCGCTTTATCCGCATGGGCACTGTTTCAGACAATTTAAACGTACCGCATTCGTTCATTATTATGTGCGTAAAGTTCGGACCGCGTCGATGAACATGTTGAACTATATTTTCGCCGTTTCGTTAAAGTGTCGCTCGATCACGCCGGTTGTACAATCCAAGTGCGTAGACTCGCGGCAAGAACTTGTGTGCTTTGTAAGTTAAACTTTTACTTGTTACTCATGACTTAAATTGAGTTTTTAGTTACGTTACTGCCTTCAAGACTTCTATGCTGCCTCTGCCGACCACAGTACTGTGGATGCTTCAACCTCGCTCCTTCGAACGTTGCTTCACTTCTTACCTATGGTAAGTGCGTAGCTAAGGTTTAATTAGAACTTGTATTTCATATTCATGGTAAATTCAGTGTCGTCGTGTTTTTTATTGTTAAATGACTAGATTTTGCTTAGAACAGTCAGTAAACTTTCTATGTTAATTGTGATTCGCGATTGCGCAACTGTAAGTAACTTGGTAGACAATGCTTTGCCGCCCCGCGTTCATTTCTAACTTTTAGTCTCTCTACAGACTAATCATTGGTCCCCACCGGGCCGGATATTGAATTATTTCAGCGATAAAATTTATAAATTTAAATTTTTTTGAATTTGTGACTATTTCAACCATGTGTTTACCGCGACGTGAAAGAATGTGCGTCACATCGATACAGGAAAACGTTAAGGGTAAATATCGATGCCACATTGCGCAATAAGCCACGTGGCTCATAGCGCATCGATCGATACACGATTACGAACAAGGAAGTGTTTATGCTTATTACGGATTACAAACTATATACAGTCCACTCTATTACCGTGTTTGAATTTATAGTGAGTTTACAATTTTAATTGATTGTGTTTAAAAATTTATTATTAAAATGGAAATTAATACAGAATATTACTTGTTTAAGTTGAAAAATATTGTAGGCGAGTTGGAACAAGTAAAAAATGTGCTTAACGATAAAGAAATACCAGAAGGCCTCGCACGGGATATTCGACGCATTCAGTCCAATTTCATTGAAACTTTTGATATATTGGAAACAACGTTCGCCAGTCAGGTCGCCGATCTTGCTGAAAACGCATTTAAAATTAAAAAGCAATTTCAGGATATGTATTTGCCAATGTTGGCTAAATATCCGAACATTATTAAGACCGAGGTGAAGTCAACCTCGCATGTTAACCCCGGTACAAGTTCTGTAACACAATAGCTCCAGGCTGTAGGCTATGCCATGAAAATACAACATACCGTAATGGGATCTTTAAGAAATATAGTCTTAAATTTAGCCTAAAATTAAAATGATAAAATACGCGTTGTATAAAAATGCATATAATAGTCAGTAGAGGTAATTTTAGATTTAAAGACTGTAAACAACTGAAAAGTATTTAGACATGGAAAACCCATGTTTGCTGAGGTAAACATAATGGACTTGCCTAAGGATTAGTGGCGAGTGGTGTTAGCGCGTTGTGGCGATAATTCTTTTGTTTCCTAACCAGCATTGCATGCAAGGCGTAAACGTTGCCAGAAAGCAAGCAATTGCTTCTATACACAGTAGCTGTTAGGTTTTATAGTTTACAATCAAATTTTTTTCTTATCTATAATTGTTTCGAATAAGCTAGAAATAATTATAACATAATTTTCTGTTTAATTAAAGCGGAAAAACAACCTTTAGATACACACATTAACCAATAAACACACAGAACTGATGAAATATATCGGCTGTGGTCCGAATTAATAGCCCGCTATCTAGTGAGCCGTCAGCTGAGCTCTGTGTAATAATGGTACATTGAAATTTTAAAAAAGAAATATTATAAAGATATTACCATCTCATATATTTTCGAAAGACTTGTATTTTATACGCAGTACATTGTATTTACTATATATATATATATATATATATAAATATATATATATATATATATATATATAAATATATATATATATATATATATATATATATATATATATAAATATATATATATATATATATATATATATATATATATATATATATATATATATATATATATGTAAAAACTATGTACTTTTATTAAACCTTTATTGAATATTTAACCTTTCTGCTGTTGTACGTGTATGCAACGAGATAACCCTAAGCTTGGCGAAGTCCTCATACTGAGTATGTATGTCGCTGTAACGCAGCCAGTAGCCCACTCTGGTAGCTAACTTATGCAACCAAGGCGAGATGTTTCTACTTAGGTGTCATTTCACGTCATACTAATGATTTAAGACAGTCATAGTTTAAGAAAATGTGATCATAAGACCTCAGAGCAAACATTATATACTCGTTTCACAAAGTTCAAAGAAATATCAAACCTACAAGGCTTCTGTAGAAGTTCGATCAAACTCCACACTTTGTTACAGCGGTTGTCTCGTGGATATAAGACATAAGTAATATTTGAGCAAGTGATTAATAAATAACTAAACATGAACTCACAATCATACTTTGTTGTGGTACGCGTCTCGATGTTTCGGGTTTTCCTCATTATCAGTGAATACACTACACAATGCATTACGTTTTAGTAACACGTGTTGTGTGACGACTGTGCATAGATCTCAATTTCTAATAGAAACTACGTGATTGTATATCCCCACTGTGGTAATTCAGTCAAATGCAATCATACTGCAGCATTGCATGCAAGGCGTAAAAGTTGGCAAAAAGCAAGCAATTGCCTCTATACACAGTAGCTGTTAGATTTTCTACTTTACAATCCAAATTTTGTTTTATCTATAGTTGTTTCGAATGAGCTAGAAATAATTATAACATAATTTTCTGTTTTAAAGCGGTAAAACAACCTTTAGATACACAAAGGAACCAATAAACACACAGAACTGACGAAATATATGGGCTGTGGTCCGATTTAATATCCCAAGAGCTAGTAACGTCAGCTGAGCTCTGTGTACTGATGTGCTTGATTCGTTTATTGCTGGTGTGTGTTTTTACTGTTCGCCGAAATGGATATTGACGAAATTATTGAGCACAACTCAACATTATTTTCTTGGTGAACCAATTTTCGTTTCAGAAAAATCTCTAAGCATTAAGAGTTTTTAAGAAGGCCAGAGGAGGCCAAGGAAGGCTGCGGCAACCTTCTAAGTTGAACACATTAATTGCTTTGCAGTCACAACCTTTTCTCTGTCGGCAAAACTGTGAGAATGTTCAACAACACACATAAATGCACAGTTAAAACCTCTGATAAATCATTTTGGGCATGTTCAAGTTGCTGACACGGATCTGAAGTACATTAGAACTATAAGAATTTGTTCATTAACTTTTAAATTTTACATTTGTAGAAAAACCGTAAGATTGTTTAAACAAAACTCTTTTATAAAGAAACAAAAGTACTTTTTGTTAATGAGACAGGCGTAATTTGATGCAAAGTACAATATATTAATATTGCAAATCTTGTTTTTAAAACTCTAGATACATATATAGGATTTTATAAATTTTTAGCCTAGCATATATTATTTTAAATATATGTTTTTATATCTATTATGTTGTTAATTTTAAGTTTCGGTTTTTATGTATGTTTTGTTTATAATTTACTTATGTCATTTATTAGTCAAGTATTTAATTTGTGAGTAAGGGACTCTATGTTTGAAATACTTAATTTGGTGTGATATAGGCCGAAACGGTATCTGTTAGTGATTCAATAAACTAATAAAAACAAAACCAAAATTTCAAATTGTTGCTTAGATACGGACTTTTTACAGAGCATATTATTACATTTTTGTTAACTACCCTTGTCCCCCTGTAATTGGCGGACATGTAAGGAAGAGGAGCGATATGGATGTCTCTAAGCGTGGCGACTGTGTAAGGATGAATTCGTTAGGTTGAAAACGTTCCAAATTTTTCCGCGTTACAAACCTCAATGTTTGTGACTGATTATTGCCTTTATATTTAAAACGAAACTGTACTTTTTGCAGTTATCACCGATGTTAACCACTATATTATAGCCTCCCTGTTTCGATTCCAGAGAATTCCAAATTTTTTTCAGGCTACTACATAATGTTATATTTTTCAGATTTTGGAACAAATAACTTGAATAGTGTCCCCCAACACATGGCCCTAGATATTATGGTTATTTTAAAACTTGTTTTGAAATAATTTCATCTATTGAGTCAATTTTTTGCGTCACTTAAACATATAATCTTACATTTTTCATCTCTTTTGTTTTTGAAGAAAAAAACTCTCTTAGCTCCTTGTTTTTAAACGAAGTAAATATCGTTAAATGATTTGGAATTTCTGGGAGTGTGAAGTGTAAATTTGTAATGGCCATATAAAAAATTCAGTAAGGAAAACGTGGGTCGCATTAACTGACAAATACCTTATACTATTATATTATCTATAGGATAGGAACAACGTTTCCCCTTTGAATGTTCATCTGGACATTAAAAACTTACTCTTTACACTCCCACACATTCCAAATTATTTTATACATTTTAGTTCGTTTGAAAATATGGTACTAAGAGAGTGTTTTCTTCAAATTATCATTCTGTGCATTTTAGTATCAAATTCTCAAACTTAAATTGTACAATACACGCATATTAATTTGACTTATATATTAGATATTGGTAAGTAGTTTATGGTTTGCTACTCACTTACTTTAAGGCGGAAAATGTTCTTACATTTGAAACGTAAATTTGATGTTATTACATGTTTATTAAAAGTACATTTAAGAAGTTTATTGAGCATGGTATAGTTACGGTCCGAGTTGACAATGGGACACATCTCCCGAAACGGCCGTCCTCAACAAATAAAATTAAGTGCTACTATAGGCAAGTTTATAAATATTTACAAGTGTTTAGCATTAATATTTTGTTAAGGAGCATTTGGAGGAAGGAGTTAATGCAGTAAGCACAAGAATCAAATTTAGTCAGTTTCAATTGCGACAAACATAGAAACACTATTGAATAAAAATGTAATAAGAATATATTAAGAATATTAGTTAAAATTTATGATTATGTATTTGCAAAATATCAAAACTTGACAATAATGATATCAGTGAGATGACTTGAATCTGTACTTTGAGTTCATGATTTCAAAAATCTTAGGTTCCATACTTGAAAATTTTACTCTGAAATCTTACTGCATATCAAGCCGATTCCTATTTTTATTTTCATGAAGTACGTAGTTAAGGATAACTGTTCTAATGGGTAACGTCAAAAACAAAATTAGAAAACAATATTATTAACATAGGAATTACAAACTGTTACATATTTAATTGCACAATTCATGCTAATGAAACATTCTAACCAATACTGCAGTTACAATCACTGTAAAACGTTTTCTTTTTGACGTTACCCATTTTAGTGTTTTATGAAATGTTTTATAATTATACACCAATTCAATGTACGAAAACGCACCCGTTATTTGATGGGAAGGTAAGGCCTATCTCTCGCCCTAATTGATGAACTCCTCCAGGAGAACCAGGTTTAAGTAGTTTATTTTGAATATAAAGACGGACATTAGCAATTCTATACGTTTTTCAAAAGCTTTCGACCCTATAAAAATTCAATAATAACTAAATATGTAAATATAAAAGGAAAAAAATATTTATATTACAGTAGTTAATTAAATTGAACCACAATTAAACAAACGCTTTATTTATATTACAGTGGTTTCTTAAGAACATTTTGAATCATATTTTCTTAGTTTGAAAGCAAAAATATGAACCTTAAAAACTTTTGGAGACTGTGTAAATTTTGTTCAACTTATTTAACCTACTTTTGCCTATATCACTATATATTCGTGGCCTCTAGACGGTATATCCCGTCAATTACGAATAAACCACTGTTAGACTCGAATTGCACCTTATATATATATATATATATATATATATATATATATATATATATATATATATATATATATAGATAGATTTATGACATCGACATAAAACCGGGCGCAGGATAGACGAACTAGAACATTTTGTACTTATATAGTAAATGCGGTTAATGGTTATGTAGGCAAATATAGTGAAAACCTTTGCTCTCTGTTAAATGCTAAATTTCAAGGTTTTCAACTTATTGCCGAAAACGTACATATTGTTCTTTTTATCAAGACTAAGTAATTTATCGCATTGCTAAATAACTATTAAAACTATATAAATGTCCCATCAGTGTACTCTAGAGTTAGTTTGTTGTTTGGTAGTGTATTTATTTCTATTACATAAAGTATATGAATCTATTTTATTTACAAATGAATATTATATTTATGTATAATAATTGTTTATGGTAAGAGCACTGTTAGTGCAATCCATTATTTTCTCTCTCTCTCTCTCTCTCTCTCTCTCTCTCTTTCTATCTATCTATCTATCTATCTATCTATCTCCCTCCAATATAGACACATATATGCATATGAAGGTCATAGGTCATCTGTAGTGTAAAGAAAGGTTTGCTATAACTGAATAAATACAAAAGATATCACTAGAAAACCTTATTTCCAGCATTACAGTACCTTAAAATACTTTTCTATATTGTAAACTTGGGTGTGTAAGCCAGTGGTTAGGAACAAACTTTTCTCAAGGACTCTCTCGTTATAATGACAAGGGCCCCACAAATTCTTAAACTTAAATTGTAAACCACACACAAAATAATTTGAATTATATTATTTATTAATAAGTCACTTATGGATAGCCTACCGACTTGTTTTAAGGTGGAAACTGTTCTTACATATGAATATTTAATTTGATTCCACTGCAGGTTTATTATCAGTACATTCTAGAAGTGTTTTGTTTTGATTTAAGATACAAAATATAAAACTATCACATGTTAAAGTTTGTAGGCCCAGGCGAAATTTTGTAAACTTATTTATATAAATATTTTATTTGGAATAAGGAGTTAATGAAGTAAACACAAAAATCAAAAGTCTGTTATAATTGCAGCAAACAAAGAAAAACTATTGAATAAAAAAATAATAAGAATAAGAATAATGTTTGTTCAAATTTATTTTAATGTAAATGGAACAAATCATATCTTGATAATAATTCCAGTCACATGAGTTGAATCTGTACTTTGAGTTCATGATTTCAGAAATGTTAGGCTCCATAGCTCCAGTTTTAGTTCCCTTAGTAATACTGAAACCTATGTTGGCTACCACTGCAGTAAATGTAACCAGCTAGGTTTGGTTGGTTAAAAACTTTGCAATCAGTTTTAAAATCTCAAAATTGTAATTAAGGTGAAATTTTATTGGAACAAGTTGGTTGAATAATTAATTAAACTGAAATTTAATTACAATACAGTAGAGTCTTGATAATTCAAAATAAATTAGACCGAGACCCCCTCAGATTTTACAGAAGTATGTTCCTTAATTCAGGATTATGAATTTGAAAGGTTATTGGGCCCGCTAACATTTCTCTCCCGTTTCAATGGGCCGTTGTGTGGTTGGCACACACACACACACACACACACACACACACACACACATATATATATATATATATATATATATATATATATATATACACATCTGTATGTATGTTTTTCTTTATTTATTATTACACCATTCATCTGATTGATATGGCAGGCGTATACAAGATTACATGCAACAACTGTCCCAGCTTTTAGGTAGGATAAACAGAAAGAACATTTACCACAAGATACAAATAACTCGTAAAACAGATAAGAAAGACACAGCCCACGTCAAATGTTGCCATACACATACAAAACACTCTAGACTCACAGATTGACATAGAAACCAATCTAAAAATTCTACATTACATCAATAAAAGCAAAACACTTAACACAGTAGAAAACTATGAGATATGTAAACACCATAAATACTATCCACAACACATTCTAAATGACAAAACACTCCCAATAAAACACTAAATTTGAGCACATAATTAACAACTACTCTATAAACAATAATACACCACAGAACAGAAATACACCATAGACTCACGCCAACACAACACACCTGAGCAACAATCTTGTCAGTAATTCACAGCATTGAAAAAGCTCTGACTTAGTGTGAAACGCGTCTGCTGAATAAATCAGTAAGTAGTGGTTTTAATGCCAAGATAATACAAACAGGTGTAACATAAATTTAAATTTGTAATCCCCTTGGTTGTAATGGGATTGAAAGGACTATAAACAGTTAAAAATAGATAGAGGAAGTATTTATAAGAATAAGACCATTAAATTATAGAAAAAAATATATTAATTTGTGTAAACGCTTTAAAGCACTACAATGATTTTGATTATTTCTTTAATAAAAATACATTAAATAATCCATTTAGAATAATGGTTTTAATAGATTAAAACAATTTTTGTTAATTAACAAATGACAATTTTTGTATTTGAAATATTTTTACTCATTTATTATATTACAAGACAACACTGAAACAAAATGTGTAAACTCTTATTTTAAAACACTAATGTGATTTTGATTATTTCTTTAATCAAAATACATTAAATAATACATGTTTTAAAAATTAAACATCTCCACTGCTTGGAGATGTCAGGTTAAGCCATGACGGTTTGATGTGTAGGATTTCTAGGTTATGGTAAATGTCTGTGCATTTGGGTCCCTTTTCTTATATATATTATACATTATACTGATGTGTAGGATTAATATAGACCAATGAATAGAAAAAAAGTTATAAAAAAAGTGGATAAAATAAAAAGTTTTGAATAGCTAAAATAATAAAAAGGGAGAACATAGTTGCCCCTAAGGTGTGGGGGTTCACTGTCTTATAGCTTAATCTAATTGGGTTTGACTAAAGTCGGAGACACCTAGAGGCTTCGGTCCTCCCCATATAACTAATACAACTATTGCCTATATATTCTATGCTGGCCGAGAATATATATTCTATATATTCTATAAATTAGACTGGCCGAGAGGATGTTATTTATATTGTTATGTATTAAGTTAACGTGATTTAGGAGGGGCAATATTAGTCTATTTGTATCTGGAAGGTAATTTTAATCATTATTTTTACAATATTTCATTTCAAAACATTATATAATTACACAAGTGTTGTATTTCTCAAAAATTGAATCTGAAATTTGGATCAATTGGTAGAGCAGTTCTAGGGCTAACATAGTTAATAATTTGGCTCATAGATGGCAGAACACTCTGCGTTGAAAAATCATTTCTAGTAGTCACTTGTACTGTTTTATTTCACTATTTTCAAATTTTCCATGGAAAAGAACTTATGAGCTTGGTTCATGGACGATCAATCCCGTTTCCTTCACTCTCGGTAGCGATACTAACATGTGAGACGGAGGTAGCTCGGTAGAGGTTGACTGCCACGAGGGCTGGGCGGGTTTTGAGGGCTTAGACCAAAATAAAAAAAAGTGTTTAAAATCATTTTTAGTGATTGTGTTGGTTTTGATGAAATTGGTTTTTTTAAAGTTTAGTTAATAAAATTTAAATCATTGTTATGCTATTAAATTAGTATATAAATTTGCTAAACACTTTTAAATATTTTAAACTTGCCTATAGTAGCACTTACTTTACATGTTGAGGACGGTCGTTTCGGGATAAAATTAAAACTTTTAAAAATCAAAAATATTTAAAAGGGAGAATATAGTTGCCTCTAAGGTGTGGGTTAGGAACTTTTGGCTTAATCTAATTGGGTTTGACAAAAGTCGGAGACACCTAGAGGTTTCGGTCCTCCCAATGTAACTAATGCAACTATTGTCTATATGTTCTATGCGCATGAAAATTAGACTGGCCGAGAGGATGTTTTTTATATTGTTATTTTATTAACTTAACGATATTTAGGAGGTGGAATATTAGTTATTTGTATCTGGAAGGTAATTTTAATCATTTATTTTTACCATATTTCATTTCGAAATAATATATAATTACACAAGTGTTGTATTTCTCGAAAATTGGATTTCAAATTTTGGCCAATTAGTACAGAGCACCTGTAGCGTTAACATAGTTACTACATTTGGCTCATAGATGGCAGAACAGTCTGCGTTGAAAAATCATTTCTAGTCCGGCCGCTGTCCTTACTGACTGCCTAGCTCTAACCATAATACAAAAAAATTACATACTAATATATTCTGCTTCACAGTTATGTTCCAGGTGACGCAGTGGCACATCCCTAGGGTAGCAGCATAGCTCAACGGAAGGACTAATTTAATTGCCTGCCTTTTCAGTTTCGAGTAGGCAGCAGAAGAAGAGATGCATGCCATTCTTGCCATAGACTCACTAACAAAGTATTTGTAAGGTAATACCCCTCCTTATTCATTCCTTAGCATAAGGCGATCCAAGCTCCAGGGTTCCTGCATGATCCTGGCAGGGTTTCTATCTTGCCAGGTTTTTTTCATTCCGCTATTAGCGCGACTGTTTTATTTCACTATCTCCTGATTTTCCATGGACAGAGCTTATGAGCTTGGTACATGGGCAATCAGTCCCGTTTCCTTCTATCGCGGTAGGGATACTAACCGGATGCGCGGATGTGAGATGGAGGTAGTTCGCTAGAGGTTGCCTGCAACGAGGTCTTGGCAGGATTTGGGAACCCAATACCCGGGTAAAAAAAATCATTTCTAGTCGACACATATAGTACTGTTTCATTTTCCTATCTCCAGATTCTCCATGAAAAGAGACGGAGGTAGCTCGCTAGAGGTTGGCTGCCACGAGGGCTGGGCCGGTTTTTGGGGCTCAGAACCCAGGAAAAAAAATCATTTCTAATCGACACTTATTGTACTGTTTCATTTCACTATCCCCAGATTCACCATGGAAAGAGACGAAGGCAGATCGTTAGAGGTTGGCTGCCACGAAGGTTGGGCGGGTTTTGGGGGCCCAGAACCCGGGTAAAAAAAAATCATTTCTAATCGACACTTATTGTACTGTTTCATTTCACTATCCCCGGATTCTCCATGGAAAGAGACGAAGGCAGCTCGTTAGAGGTTGGCTGAGGCGAGGGTTGGGCAGCTTTGGGGGCCCATAACTAATTATTACTTATTAATTAAATAATAATTATAATTAAATCTTTAGTTATTGCGTCACAGATGAGTCGCAAGAGTACATACTGAACAACTAGGAGGTAATGAAGGCAATAAGACTCAAGGATAGTCTATAAACGTATACGGCAAGATATAGAGTCTCCGGCTTGATGTGCTCCCAACAAGCTGAGAGAGCTTGCTGGGTTCCTAAACGTTTTTCTCCATAAATCCCAAGGTCTCTCAACGCCGAACTTAACTCTCCTCCCCAGTGATCGAGTCCACTTCCCCTACTATATAGGCTTTCGAAGTATATTATTATTTATGGTATACCAGGTACGCGCAGTATCCCTACTTTGCCGAAAGTTCTACTGCTGACTGCCCTTTGATAGACAGCGACAGTTTGCTATAATCTCATACAGTTCAAATATTTTACAAACATTTTACAAACATTTTTCCTAACCAATAGAATTTCGTGTAAAATTTCCCCATTTCCCCCAGAGAAAGCGAGAGAGAGGGAGAAAGAGAGAGAGAGAGGTGGAGAGAGAGAGATAGAGAGAGAGAGAAAGGGGGTATAATTTAGAAATTGTTGCTGACTTGAACACTTGCATTTGTGCGCGAGCAGATATAGGCTTTAAATAAAGTAAATAAGAATCGAATTTACATTTAATATAAAAAGTAAAGAATAAATAAAAAGTCACTTACAAAACGACTGAGTCCTGTAGAACGCAGGTAAACTATTTCCGCTTGCTCTTCTCATTCATCGTCCTCAGGAATCACCTCAAGAATAGGAACGAACTTTATTCTCGGGTATGCGCTTGATAAATTGCTGAGCATGTCTTCATAAAAAACTGCTGTAAAGTTGGAAATTGGAATAAATATTGTCACATAATACAGTATTTATAAACAATAGAAATACCGTATTAAACTAACAGGTAAAGCTATAGATTGCAGACATATATATCGTGATATATATATATATATATATATATATATATACAAATCAAACCCACCTTTAAATCCGTCACCGCTTGACCCAACATCTCCAAGCAGAAGACACTGATGAAGATCGGCATATAGCGATAAAACGTTCTGTCTCAGTACGTTTTAACAAATTTACTAAATTTAAAGTTCGGGTGGTCATAAACTACTGTTTACGTGATTAATAAAATAAAATTACTGAAAAACATAGAGAATTTGAAGTGAACGTTTTGAAAGTTCGTTTCTACTCATTTTAAATGTTCAGTTATTTACATTTATCATAGAGAAATGCTCGACATTACTGAATACAACAAACGGCCACAGTGTCGGTTTGCTGTAGTATTAGCACTACGACAAGAGGAGCAGGTTTAAACCTTGGGGAAGGCTGCTTATTTAAGGCATGAGTGTGCTAATTGTTAAATCTAATGTTTTTATTAACATATTATTTATACAGTAACATTAATACTTTGGATCTATAGTTTCATTAAACTTCATGTATTTTCTCCTTGAAATATAATACGGTAGTAGTAGAATTAGAGGCGGAGACTTACATGAACCACAAAATGATAAAATTCTGATACTGGCAGCTTTAATTTGAGGCTATAATATTTGCATATTATCAAAAGAACATGCATGGGATAAGGACCCCAATATTTAGCTTAAACCCAGCAAATATTAAAAACTGAAAAATATACGAGTTTGGAACAAGCCGTAAAACTATTCAATTATATTAGTGGATTTTAATAAAACTACTAAATTACTTTTTTTCTAGGTGAAGTTGAAACAACCTAAAAGTAATTACCTCCCCTTTCCTTCCTCTTCTTTGCACCAAAGCAGCACGTGACTGGAGCAAGATAAGAAATCCTTTTATTAAAGCTAGAATTTTACCAGTCATACAACATCAGTTGTGTCATTCTAAACACTTACATAGACACAAATTATTATTATTTTTTTCAACTAGACATTACGACTTATCAAGATATCAAACGAAATTATACTGAAATATAAATGGAAATATTAAATATAATTAATATGAGGTATTTTTAAAAGAATAACTTTTATCATACAGTAGATCCATATTTAATAATCCATATATCGGATAGTTTTTAAATCGCATAGTAGAGTGTTTGAATATAAAAAATAAAGCAATGGATGAACCATAGAATGAGGGGTAGGTTACTATCTCTGAAATCATGTATTTTAGGACTAAATAATAAACAAAATTAATAACAATTTCTTTCTTATATCCAACGTTTACCAGTTTTAAACTCGCCCTATATAGACAATCACCAACCTATTTAAGCATTTACTTGTATTTACACTTTTATGTTCGCCCTTCAAGTGAATGACAAGAGAATCTGCGAAACCAAAGTGAATAAGATTCAGGATGGTGAATATTAGGGAAATTATGATTTCTATCTGTAATTAGGTTCCTCTATTCTCACACCCAATAGAAGCATCAAAACTGTCAGAAAGAAAAAGCTTTAAAGCTGACATTACCTAGAAAAATACTATCTACTAAACGCATATGAATACCCCCCCCCCCCCCCCAATTGTCATTTGAAAATATAATTCAGTGAACTAGATAAAGTGAACCGAATCTAATATTTTGGCCAATGGTAAAAATTACATGACATCAACTAATTTTAAAGTAATTTTCTATGGCATTTATTTAGATGTAATAATTTATTATTGCAATGTTGTTACCGCTCTTACCGCCAATGTCCGGCTTGAAACTCAAAATAAGTCCCAACCGATAGCTCTCGTTCTTTAGGAGATGTCATATCCAATCAAGGGGACGAAAGCACTTTTGATGCCCTCATATCCCTCGGGAGACGCCAGATATTCCTGTGAACCCGGTTCTGCCTGGAAGAACACTGCACCGTCTCTTGAAGCCAACTACATTATAAATACTGGCTAACAACTACCCTGACCCCGAATGGACCCAAATATACAAGGACGGAACTACCACGTAGAGACCAGCAGAGCTGGATTCTATACAGTCTTCATTCACCTTGCCAGATGGTTTACCACTTTAAAGGCGAAGTTTCAGCCATTTGTTATGCCTCAGAAAAGCTTTCAACTTGCACCGATACAAATAAATTGGTCTTTATTTCTACTTCAGCTTTGCAGGCTATTTCCTCTCTATTACCTCAGAAAGATGATGCCGTCGCAAGATGCAAGGAGACCATATTCCAACTTTTACACAGAAAAGAGATTTATTTTATAATGGATTAAGTAGACAAGCACGCTTAACCTGGTTATAATCCTTTTCAAGGAAGTCTCCCTCTACGTTAAACAGCTTCATTGAGCCTTATAAAACGAGATTTACTACGATTGGACTTCGCAGATTCCTCCACCTGTCCTCTCTGTCTATACGATAAAGTTACGGTTAACCATCAGGCCATCTCCAGCCCTTGTATCCCTTCAATAAAACGATAAAGTCCTCACAACAATCTATGTTTGCATGAGCATTATCTGTGAAACGTTGTACTTTAGGGTTAAAATCTAACTAAATGTTTGAAATATTTTCTTACATTCAACTTTTACATACTTTGTGGCTAGACTTGAATTGCCAGGTATCAATGAAAGGGAACAAAGCAGTGGAATGAAATGTATACAGGAAGGAATATAAGAATAGTAAGAAATGTTGGGAGGTAAGAGGCAGTTGTAGGAGAGGGAAACACGGTTTTACATGGGAAGGGACACAAAGTGAAATAGACCAAGTGCATCGATACAAAAGCTTTTGCTAATGGATAATAAATAACTTACATGCCAGCAATTACTAAACTAAAACTAGAGTAAACGGTTTTCAACCCTATTTTTAAAACTGAAACAAAATACTAAACTGCGTTATTTAGTTTTATTGAATAAAACTCCAACTACTTTTCCGGTAATAAGGTGGAAACATCCAAAGATTTACCCGAAACATAGGCCTACATAAGGCTCTGGTTAGGCTGTTTTTAGCAATTGTAAGTGCCGGCAACCACAGATAACCTAACCTTACTTCCACCATGGGTATTCGTACTTGATACACACAGGCGGTAGCATCGGAATGTATTTTGTTGTAAGTTAACATTTCGTAATTTAGTTAACAAATACCCACAAAGTTTCCAAACGTCTTTAAGTTTCATATTTTTTGTTCTTATTCCAACAAAATATAATGAAAAATGGCTTTACGTAACCATGGCTATATAAGTGAGATTAATTCTTGAATGTTGTACGGTTTTAGGTAGCATAAATGATAATAATATTTGTATACTCATTGTATTTACATATTCGTTGGATTTATTTATTTTTAGAAATTCTATAAATTTTTAAAGGATATTATTTTATATTATAATAGATGCTTTACTTCCTCATAACCTCGCAAGGGCGCCGTCTACATATTTGTGTCAGAATAACATATTGTTACTCTTGCAAGGCTGACCGGCAGGCACTGACTGAAAACATGTTATATGTATGTTTGTATGTATGTATATATATATATATATATATATATATATATATATATATATTCTGCCTCACAGCTCCTACCTCAGTATGAGCATAGTTTTTTTACGGTATGGTGTTGCTTACGAGTTTGGTGAATATTTTAAAATGGTGGCACCAATAACAACCCCCCTATATGGAGAAAAGTTTTACCAACCATATTGTAAAGGAAAATGTACACAAAAAGACAGAAGCAAATAACCTATCTATAGACTTGCATCCCTCTAACTGTAATGCAAAATACAAGATAGAAAAAATCAATTCTAGGCTTTTAAAGAGTGATAGCGACAGTTTTTGAGATGAACGGGCTTAACCCACGATTTTTAACTTTGGCCACACTCCTTGCCAAAATGTGAGCATAACCTCTTGATCATTATGAAGAAATCAAATACGTGGCTTCGTTCGTTGCCAACTAAGGAGTGGAACATAGGCATCGAAAAAGTGGAAGCACGTTACGGGTGCTACTCCAGTGGTTCCCAACTGGAACTAACCGCTATGGATCCGCGGGCAATGTCTTAGGGGTCAGTGAGACGTCACTGAAATTAGAATATTTATATTTAACACATTCCCTGAGGCCGTATCCGACCGTTGCATTCATCGAGAGGCTTTGGTAGCCAAGAGATTTCCTGAAGTGTTGCATATTACTCTCAATGTAGTAGTTCGACGTATTAACTACATTAATGCTTTGCAATCTAGATTGTTTTATTTGTTATAGGGCCGTGAGAAAGCTCCGCTTCTTATTCATACCGAAACAAGGTGGCTTTCCCGAGGGCGAATTGAAAAGGTTTTTTGGTGTTAAGGATGAGGTCAGAATCTTCCTTCTTGATACCAAGTATTGAGATTTACTTAGACATTTCTTGACTTTGCGCGACTGCTTACTTTGCTGTGTTTGAACATTTGAAGGTTTTGAATCTAGGCTTACAAAGTAACAATATAAATATGTTCAAAGTAGAAGACAAAATCTTTTCCATTTTTAAAAATGTCCGTTGTGGGCAACAACTTTCTGGACCAGAACCTAATGAGAATTTGATTAGAACTCCTTTCTGCTTCTCCTTCAAAAAAAGCACAAGATTGACTTCAACTGACCGGCAGTGTCTGTGGCACACTAAAAAATTTTTTTAATAGCAAGAACATTGAAGCATTTTCTTTACCAGTACAAAAAGACTACAAACACTTAGCAATAAGGCAATGAAGGTAATACTACATTTTCAAACTACCTACAGATGTGAACATGCATCCTCAACTATGTACTTCATGAAAAATAAATACAGAAATCTTCTTGATACGCAGTATTACGTCAGAGTAAAAGTGTGAAGTATGGAGCCTAACATATCTGAAATCATGAACTCAAAGTACAGATTCAACTCATTTGACTGATATCATTATTGTAGAGTTTTGATTTTTTTTCAAATATTTAATCATAAATTTGAACTAATATTATTAATATTCTTATTAAACTTTTATTCATTAGTGTTTGTATGTTTGTCGCAATTATTATTAAGATATGATTTGATCCATTTACATTAAAATAAATTTGAAATAACATTATTCTTATTATATTTTTATTTAATGGTTTTTCTTTGTTTGCTGCAATTATAACAGACTTTGATTTTTGTGTTTACTTCATTAACTCCTTATTCCAAATAAAATATTAATATGAATAAGTTTATAAAATTTCGCCTGGAACTACTAACTTTAACATGTGATAGTTTTATAATTTGTATCTTAAATCAAAACAAAACACTTCTTGAATATACTGATAATAAACTTGCAGCAGAATTAAATTTAATATTCATATGTAAGAACAGTTTCCACCTTATAACAAGTGGGTAGGCTATCCATAAGTGACTTATTATTAAATAATATAACTCAAATTATTATGTGTGTGGTTTACAATTTAAGTTTATGAATTTGTGGGGCCATTGCCATTATAACGAGGGAGTCCTTGAAAAACGTTTGTTCGTAACCACTAGCTTACACACCCAAGTTTACATTATAGAAAGGTATTTTAAGGTACTGTAATGCTGGAAATAAGGTTTTCTAGTGATATCTTTTGTATTTATTCAGTTATAGCAAACCTTTCGTTACATTCCAGATGACCTATGAAGGTCATAACCTTCATGTGCATATATGTGTCTATATTGAAGGGGAGAGAGAGAGAGAGAGAGAGAGAGAGAGAGAGAGAGAGAGAGAGAGAGAGAGAGAGAGAGAGAGAGAATAATGGGTTCCACTAACAGTGCTCTTACCATAAACAATTATTATACATAAATATAGTATCCATTTGTAAATAAATTATAGTGAAATAGATTCATATACTTTATCTAATAGAAATAAATACACGACCAATATACAAACTAACGCTAGAGTATACTGATGGGACATTTATATAGTTTTAATAGTTATTTAGCAATGCAATAAATTACTTAGTCTTGATAAAAAGAACAATATGTACGTTTTTTGCAATAAGTTGAAAACCTTGAAATTTAGCATTTAACAGAGAGCAAAGGTTTTCACTATATTCACCTACATAACATTTAACCGCATTTACTATTTAAGTACAAAATGTTCTAGTTCGACTATCCTGCGCCCGGTTATATGTCGATGTCATACATCTATAAATATATACATATATATCTAAGGTGCAATTCGAGTCTAACAGTGGTTTATTCGTAATTGACGGGATATACCGTCTAGAGGCCACGAATATATAGCGATATAGACAAAATTAGGTTAAATAAGTTGATTAAAAGTTATACAGTCTCCAAACGATTTTAAGCTTCATATGTTTGCTTCCAAACTAAGAAAATATGATTCAAAATGACCATAAGAAACCATTGTAATATAAATAAAGCGTTTGTTTAATTGTTGTACGATTTAATTACCTACTGTAATGTAAATATTTATTTCCTTTTATATTTACATATTTAGTTATTATTGAATTTTTATAGGGTCGAAAGCTTTTGAAAAACGTATCGAATTGCCAATGTCCGTCTTTATATTCAAAATAAACTACTAAATCTGGTTCTCCTGGAGGAGGTCATCTGCATTTAAATGCTAACTAACAACTACACTGCTACTAGATGTTCCCACGTTTACACTGACAGATTTGCCTTGGAAGAGTTTAGTTCGAAAGTCGTGCCAGTGGTTTACACGGAAATCACATTGAATACAAAGTGGCAACCGTTTTTCATGCCACTGAAATTGCATGCTATTTCCTCTACATTACCACAAAAATGTGTTGTTTTGTCAGGTGCAAAGAGCCCATACTCCAAATTTTAACCATTAATAATGGGTTCCTTGGATAATGTATCTCTGGACAGTCAGGTTTTGACTGTAACGAGCGTGCAGACAAGCATTCTAGAGATGGTTGTAACCTTTCTCAAGATGGCAGTATATAGGAGCTGACGATATGATCTTGAGACCCGCCTTGTCTACCTCCAGAGCCTAATGTACCCCCATCCAACATAGGTTTAGTTACTAATCATGATTACACTCGCAGAGATTATCGTTAAATAAATACTCAAATACGAAAAAAGAAAATGTTTTTACAGTGATTGTAACTGCAGTAGTGGTTAGAATGTTTCATTGGCATGAATTGTTACAATTAAATACAGTATGTAACAGTTTGTAATTGCTATGTTAATAATATTGTTTTCTAATTTTGTTTTTAACGTTACCCATTCGAACAGGCATCCTTAACTATGTACTTAGATTTTTGAAATCATGAACTCAAAGTACAGATTCAACTCATCTCACTCATATCATTATTGTAGAGTTTTGATTTCTTGCAAATACATAATCATAAGTTTGAACTAATATTATTAATGTTCTTATTACATTTTTATTCAATAGTGTTTGTATGTTTGTCGCAATTGAAACTGACTAAATTTGATTCTTGTGTTTACTTCATTAACTCCTTATCCAAACAATATATTAATGCTAACCGCTTGTAATTATTTACAAACTTGCCTATAGTAGCACTTAATTTTATTTATTGAGGACAGCCGTTTCGGGAGATGTGTCCCATTGTCAACTCGAACCGTAACATTACCATGCTCAATAAACTTCTTAAATGTACTTTTAATAAACATGTAATAACATCAAAGTTACTTTTCAAATGTAAGAACAGTTTCCGCCTTAACGTAGGTGGGTAGGCAAACCATAAATATCTTACTAATAACTAATATATAACTCAAATTACTATGCGTGTATTGTACAATTTAAGTTTGAGATTTTGAGGGGCCCTTGTCAATGTAACGACTGATGCCCTCATTGGATCGTTAGAAACAATTTGTTGGTAACCACTGGCCTACACGCCTACGTTTACTTTATAGAAAAGTAATTTAAGGTACTGTAACGCTGTAAATAAGGTTTTGTAGTGATATCTTTTGTATTTATTCAGTTTTACCAAACCATTCTTTACATTCCAGATGACTTCCTATTATAACCTATTATCTTCGTGTACATACATGTGTGTGTGTGTATGTGTATGTGTATGTGTATGTATATGTATATATATATATATATATATATATATATATATGAGAGTGAGAGAGAGAGAAAATAATGGTTTCCACTAAAAGTGCTATTAACATAAACAATTATTTCCAACTTACAAAAAATATAAAGCCCTTTTAAAAAATCGTTTGATATAATAATTTACAAAACAAGAAATCGTTTTGCTGAAAATGTCTGCTGCTATGTACAATTACCAAATTCTATTAAAGACAAGATTTATAAAAACAATAACGTGAATAACTACGGGCTAAGTAGTTTGTCACAGTTGTGCATAATACAAATAAAATCAGCAAACTTGAACATTGAAGCATACAACCCTTCAATAATGTTTTGAAATTATTGCAGTATTTTGGTTAGAATGTCCAAAAGCCTCAATAGTTTCTACTGAATAACAGTTAAACATGTTGGTTCAAATCCCAAGAAAATTTAGTGTAAAAATCACTTCCGCTGTAGATGTTTATAAATAGATGAAGAAAGCAGTGTAAAGTTGTATAAAAGTAAATAGACAAATAGCAACATACCCTAAATCCTTGTCCACTCATCCCATGGAGTCCTGAGGGAAGATGGTGTTTTACCCAAGTTGCAGTGTCCATCCCCACTACCTACCAGGTTCTTGGGCTGGCTCTTTAAAATGTACAAGTTACCTTATATTATTCATCATCATATCACCATTTATGGCATGAGGGAAGTTACATACTTGGTAACTTAACTTAAGCTTCATGATAGTGTGAACCTTGTTATATTTGAAGCTTAGAATTATTTAGTAATTTGCTTTATGATACTTAAAAAAAGCTTTGTTAAAATGTGAGGTATTTTGCTCTTGTTTTCTTCAATTCCTTCTATGAGTTCGCTCTCTCTTTGTATATGTCTTGTTCAAATTGTCAATCGTTAAAATAGTTTTCATTCATCCACTCAAAATTAGTCATATATTTTAAAAACTTCGCAACTATGGTTAGTTAAATGTAAAACAAGGCGAAAAGGAAATTCAGGAAATATTAGAAATTTAGCTTGTAGGATCGTTACACCAACCATTGTGGGTTACAGGACGTTTCAATGTGCATTACAATAATTATTAAATCATTTAAGATTTAAAAGCGCACAAACACATGCATATATTTAAGTGGGTCGGCAGGGGATCACAATCAATAATATTCATCGGGATAACAAACTCCTTGACGAGCAAAGGTCGCATTGCATTGCAGGATATCGATTAGAAACTTCCATATACACGATACTAAAATGCACAGAATGATAATTTGAAGAAAACAGTCTCTTAGTACCATATTTTCAAACGAACTAAAATGTATAACATAATTTGGAATGTGTGGGAGTGTAAAGAATAAGTTTTTAATGTCCAGATGAACATTCAAAGGGGAAACGTTGTTCCTATCCTATAGATAATAGTATAAGGCATTGGTCAGTTAATGCGACCCACGTTTTCTTTACTGAATTTTTTATATGGCCATTACAAATTTACACTTCACACTCCCAGAAATTCCAAATCATTTAACAATATTTACTTCGTTTAAAAACAAGGAGCTAAGAGAGTTTTTTTCTTCAAAAACAAAAGAGATGAAAAATGTAAGATTATATGTTTAAGTGACGCAAAAAATTGACTCAATCGTTGAAATTATTTCAAAACAAGTTTTAAAATAACCATAATGTCTAGGGCCATGTGTTGGGGGACACTATTCAAGTTATTTGTTCCAAAATCGGAAAAATATAACATTATGTATTAGCCTGAAAAAAATTTGGAATTCTTTGGAATCGAAAACAGGGAGGCTATATTTTAGTGGTTAACATCGGTGATAACTGCAAAAAGTACAGTTTCATTTTAAATATAAAGGCAATAATCAGTCACAAACATTGAGGTTTGTAGCGCGGAAAAATTTTAAACGTTTTTAACCTAACGAAGTCATCCATACACAGTTGCCACGCTTAGAGGCATCCATATCGATCCTCTTCCGTACATGTCCGCCAATTACAGGGGGACAAGGGTAGTTAACAAAAATGTAATAATATGCTCTGTAAAAAGTCCGTTTCTAAGCAACAATTTTAAATTTTGGTTTTGTTTTTATTAGTTTATTGAATCACTAACAGATAGCGTTTCAGCACTATATCACACCAAATTAAGTTTTTCAAACATAGAGTCTCCTACTCACATATTAGATACTTGACAAATAAACGACATAAGTAAATTATAAACAAAACATACATAAAAACCGAAACTTAAAATTAACAACATAATAGATATAAAACATATATTTAAAATAATACATGTTACGCTAAAAATTTATAAAATCTTATATATGAATCTAGAGTTTTAAAAACAAGATTTGCAATATTAATATATTGTACTTTGCATCAAATTACGTCTGTCTCATAAAGAAAAAGTACTTTTGTTTCTTTTGAAAAGAGTTTTGTTTAAACAATTTTATGGTTTTTCTAAAATGTAAAATATAAAAGTTAATGAAGAAATTCTTGTAGTTCTAATGTACTTCAGATCCGTGTCAGCAACTTGAACATGCCCAAAATGATTTATCAGAGGTTTTAACTGTGCATTTATGTGTGTTGTTGATTCACCAAAATTACTTCCTTCATGAACATTCTCACAGTTTTGCAGACAGAGAAAAGTTTGTGACTGCAAAGCAATTAATGTATTCAACTTAAAAGGTTGCCGCAGCCTTCCTTGGCCTCCTCTGGCCTTTTTAAAAACTCTTAATGCTTAGAGATTTTCTGAAAAGAAAATTGGTTCACCAAGAAAATAATCTTGAGTTGTTGCTCAATAATTTCGTCAATATACATTTCGGCGAACAGTAAAAACACACACCAGCAATAAACGAAGCAAGCAGTACAGCTGACGTTACTAGCTCTTGTGCTATGTCGTCAGTTCTGTGTGTTTATTGGTTCCTTTGTGTATCTGAAGGTTGTTTTACCGCTTTAAAACAGAAAATTATGTTATAATTATTTCTAGCTTATTCGATACAATTATAGATAAAAATAAAATTTGGATTGTAAACTATAAAATCTAACAGCTACTGTTTTTTAGAAGCAATTGCTTGCTTTCTGCCAACGTTTACGCCTTGCATGCAATGCTGCAGTATGATTGCACTTGACTGCATTACCACAGTGGGGATATACAATCATGTAGTTTCTATTAGAGATTGAGAACTATGCACAGTCGTCACACAACAAGTGTTACTAAAACGCAATGCATTGTGTAGTGTATTCACTGATAATGAGGATAACCCGAAACATCGAGACGCGTACCACAATAAAGTATGATTGTGAGTTGATGTTTAGCTATTTGTTAATCACCTGCACAAATATTACTTATGTCTTATATCCACGAGACAACCGCTGTAACAAAGTGTGGAGTTTGATCGAACTTCTACAAAAGCCTTGTAGGTTTGATATTTCTTTGAACTTTGTGAAACGAGTATATAAAGTTTGCTCTGAGGACTTATGATCACATTTTCTTAAACTATGACTAACGTATAGCATTAGTATGACGTAAAATGACACCTAATTTGAATCATCTCGCATTGGTTGCATAATTTAGCTACCAGATAGGGCTACTGGCTGCGTTACCGCGACAAACATACTCAGTATGAGGACTTCGCCAAGCTTAAGGTTATCTCGTTGCATACACGTACAACAGCAATAAGGTTAAATATTCAATAAAGGTTTAATAAAAGTACTTAGTTTTTACAAATATATATAGTAAATACAATGTACTGTGTATGAAATACAAGACTTTCGAAGATATATGAGATGGTAATATCTTTATAATATTTCTTTTATTAAATATCAATGTAACATTATTACACAGAGCACAGCTGACGGTTCACTAGATATCGGGCTATTAAATCGGACCACAGCCGATATATTTCATCAGTTCTGTGTGTTTATTGGTTAATGTGTGTATCTAAAGGTTGTTTTCCCGCTTTAAAACAGATAATAATGTAATAATTATTTCTAGCTTATTCGAAACAATTATAGATAAAAGAAAATTTTGATTGTAAACTATAAAATCTAACAGCTACAATGTATTGAAGCAATTGCTTGCTTTCTGGCAACATTTACGCCTTGCATGCAATACTGGTTAGGAAACAAAAGATTAATCGCCACAACGCGCTAACACCACTCGCCACTAATCCTTAGGCAAGTCCATTATGTTTACCTCAGCAAACATGGGTTTTCCATGTCTAAATACTTTTCAGTTGTTTACAATCTTTAAATCTAAAATTCCTTCCACTGTATCTTATATGCATTTTTATAAAACGCGTATTTTATCATTTTATTTTAGGCTAAATTTAAGACTATATTTTTCAAAACTTCCCATTACGGTATGTTGTATTTTCATGGCATAGCCTACAGCCTGGAGCTATTGTGTTACAGGAGGGAAAGCGGGCGTAACAAAATAAAAATATTTCAAAATAAAACTCCAGCCCTGGATTAAAACTTAGTGACCTAGTTGGGTATTTTCATTAAAAGTCTTTACATAGCAGAACACAATGAAACCAAATACCCAACTACTCATACATTACAGCATACATAAACAACCCACCAACTTACCTTTGCACACTGCACGATGCAGGGGGCTCTGGGGAGCTCTGATGGACTCTGGGGTGCTTTATCAAGTCACCCTCTGCTTGGCTACCATCAGTTTGCACTCAGTTTTAAAGTATCTATAGCTAAATGTAAGCAGAAATTAAAACCGATATTATCAACGGAACAGAACAGTTGTAAGTTACATTACACTAAACATAGTGCCATAGGGTCATTTTTGCTTTGCTTGTTTAATCTTATTATTTTCATTTTCACCAACATCTATACAATGGCTCACCATTAGTCCGCAAATGCAATAACAACAATAATTGTTTCCATCTATAACTTTGTATTACTCTATGTGAAGGTCACTTTGATGTTTAGTATCTCATAGTACGTTAAAGATAAACGTTTTCCCTTTTTTATTAGGATATATATCTAAAATGTCTTTTTTATAAAACGATTTTATCTAAAATTTTGGTAGTAAGTGTTTCACTATAGATTTTTTTTATTACAAATTTCCCCGTTACAATCTCTCGAAGTATACAAACGCAAGACATCAATATTCAATTCCCTTTCTAAATATTACACACAAATAATGCTAGCATAAACTCCAAACATAACATTTCCTTTAAAAACAAACTGTAGTTTTTTTCTCTGTTTTATATCTAATCACATAGTTTTAGGATTGTGTTTATTTTTCCTAAGTTTTATACACTTATATATAGAGGATTTTTAGGAAATGTCTACACTAGTGTTAGATAGCTCTTTTCACACAAAATGGTCTTTCAAAATCAAATGTATTTTGTAACACAAAGAATGTTATTCCTTTGCAAGTTTTAAAAAACTTATTTCAAAGGCTTCATGCTTAAAGCAATCATAACCAATTATTACCTATCCATTACACACACAATAATCTAAAGCAAAACATCAATATACAATTCCCTTTCTAAATATTACACACAAATAATGCTAGCATAAACTCCAAACATAAAAATTTCCATTAAAAATCCACTGTATTATTCTTCCCTGTTTTGAATATCTAACACATAGTTTTAGGTTTGTATTTAACTTTCTTAATTTTTATACACTTATATAAAACGGGATTTTTTAGGAAATGTCTACACTACTGTTAAATAGCTCTTTTCACACAAAATGGTCCTTCAAAACCAAATATATTTTGTAACACAAAGAATATTATTCCTTCGCAGGTTTTCCAAAAACCTATATCCCAAAGCTACAAGCTTAAATCAATCTAAGCCAATTATTACTTAACCGCCACACACACTTTTAATCTATAAAAGTTAGCAATTGAACACCAATTGTAACAATTATATCGTGCAAAACAGTTTTCCTTTGTATTCTTATACATATAATATGACGTTTTTTTTATTGTTACTTTAAAAAACTATCAGGGAAATAAAAAGGTTATAAGCTCTGTGTGTGTCTGTGAATTACAATCGATGATTTACAGTTTCCGCTAGATTTGCAGACAGGGAGGTCCAGTGTGTGTGTATGTGTGTGTGTGTGTGTGTGTGTGTGTGTGTGTGTGTGTGTGCAAGTGAGGGAGAGAGAGAGAGAGAGAAATAGAGCGAGAGAGAGAGAGAGAGAGTAAGTGTAGAGGAATGGAGTGAGAGAATTCATATCAGTGCTATATATACATCCACCAATACAAACACAAATAAACCTATATCCCAAGACAGTGCGATCCATAATTTTTCACACTGATTTAAGAGCGACTCACACTTTTACTAGTTATTTTTGTTTCACCAAATATTTTCTATAAAATGACATTAAATTCGCTAAAGATTTTCAACACTAAATATCCAGGATTGCCAAGGATTACCTCAGCAAGCATAACATACGCCTATGCTGCAGATTGACAAAGAAATTTAAAATGCCTAAGCTTACTCGCTGAGAGTGGGCGCAATATATCTAAGGTAAACCCTTTCAAGTTGTTTACAAACTTTAAATCTAGATTTCCTCTCTATGTATTTTATATTCAATTTTATACAACGCGATATATTATCAATTATTAATTATGACCGTTATTATTAATTATTTATTATTAATTATAATTAATGAGGGCCTTAAAGTCCAGATGTAGATAGTCTTGTAGTAATTTCCTCTGAAGATGATTGGTATACAATCGAAATGTACATCAGGACGTAAATATAAAGTTTTTTGTGATATAAGAGGTGTTATTAATTTATAATTCATAATCTGTATTTGACTTGGGCTTTCTGATAAAGATTGTCTTGTGTAATCAAAAACATTTTGTCTTATTAAGTTTGTTCATAAATTTACCGGATTTTGCTGTAGGCAAAACTGCTACATTTGAACATAATAATCAAACAACTGATAATTAAAGTAAATTTATGAAAATATTACTGAGCAAAATGTTTAATAGTATTAAACAATCTTTATCAGTGTTTATGAAATTTTGTTGAAGATAGTCTGCTGTGGCTTTAAAAGTAGTCTATATATGTTGCCAGAAAGTGTAGGTGTTTGGATTGAATTATTTCATTAAATATATGTTCAGTTCCTGCTTTTTTATGTCTGTAAGTTATCTACTGATTTAGTGTTGTGTCCTTTTTTTATGCGGAGTGTTTTTAGGTTGATGTCTGTGTAAGTGTCTCTTGCTTCTATTACGTGGTTGGAAGTGTCAGCAAGTTGTTGCTTTACCAAGTTCAAATGTAAAGGTTTTACTAATTGTTATGGAAAACAAAACTGATGTTGTTAACTGGATAAGTGTAAACAACAATTATAGCTAGGTTGTAAGAAATAATAATGAAAACTCATCTTATAGTTCTGAGACTCCATTTTTCTTCTGCAGATACTTCTCATCCTTAATGAACAATCTCTCACTATCTTATTGTAAAATGGGCTGAGCAATAATGTATTTTCATGGCAACAATACAACTTGCCTTCATTTTAGTCACACCTATATTTGTTTTATAATTTAAGTGCGTAGAGTAAGTTGATCGTATTTTATTAATAAAAAATTATGAATTGCATTATATGAGAAACTATTTATCGTAGTAGTATTTTATATATACACGAGTATATACTATATTTATAGTGTTACAGCATGTTCTTGATTATTTGCCATGATTGGTTTATTAGGCGATAAATTTGTTACCTGAATGTTATAGTTTGTTGTTATTAATATTAAGAATATTACGTAGGGCATATATTATTTTTTATTGTGCTTATTCATATTGTGTTTTGATATATATATATATTTAGGATTAAATAATATACACTAATACAGGAATATTTAATTTATTGAACAATAAACCCAAAGCCTAGTATTGTAACTTAGTATTGTATGCCTAGTATTGTATGCTTAGTATTGTAACTCCTGAGGATGTTGGTAATGTAAACCAACAAAAGGCTTTGAGTTTATTGTTCAATAAATTAAATTTTCCTGTATTAGTGTATATTATTTAGTCTTAAAAATATTCTAACAGGAAAACACATTTGATATTTTATATATATATATATATATATATATATATATATATATATATATATATATATATATCATAATTTATTAGAACATTAATCATAGATGTAATTAAATATAATTAAAAATAGGCTAATATAACCAATAAAATATGAAGATAGCCCTTAGTATGTGGCAGGTACATAGTTCTGTAAAAATATATATTCTAAATATCTAGCAAACCTCTAGTTAGATAGAGGTTTTTAAAATGTTTATTTAGAAATGATACTTGTTCAGTTTTTGGAGCATTTAAAAATATATGTAGTGGTAACAATAAGTAGGATAAAAACGACATTATCTCTTCAATGTATGTAATGTGTACAAAATAACCATCTTAAATATTAATTTTGTAACTCAGAATCAGAAATACAGTATTTTTTAACAAATTCCTAAAAGGGAAGATTTAAGGTCAAGCCTAGAAGTGAAATCTGTAGATGTATTATTGAAATAATAGCAAGAAATTAATTTTTAAATATAATAATACATGTGTATTTTAAGGTGAAAAACACGTAGCCTATCATTGCCCGTTATGTGAGATACTTATAGGATTTTACTGTACACTACTTGAGTCTTATTGTTTACCTGCTTCTCTGTGCATAATTAGAGCGTTTAGGTGTTTGTCAAGTGACTATTTTTGCCTTTAAAGAATAGAAGTAGATTATAGAGTCAAGATTAAGGTAAAAACAGAAAGCTTCCTGGTTTATGATGTAGAGAAGGTTAATGGCTTTTCTGCCCAGAATGCAGTACAGAGTCTATTAGCAATGTTTTTAAATGGACGTCCAATAGGGACTACATTAAGTATAACTATAAACCCCATGTTAGGGTATGATCTGATTTGAAAGCCCCTATTGCATAATCTAATAAAAACATACGTTCGATAACAAATAAAAGACATATACAAACTCACAAATAAATCATTTATTCACTCAGACGTGTTTCATTGATAAAGTCAACATCATCAGTGAATAATGATCGCACATAAAACTCATATTAAAACTCGTCTGAGTTAATAAATTATTACTTTGTGAGTTTATGTACATCATTCATTTGTTATTATCCTAACCTCACTAGCTGATCTCAAAGAATAGTTGGTTAACAATATAAATTATTTAATATTTGCATTGAAAGAATCAATTCCAATTCTGATTTTCAAAATTGTTTTTCGAGTCTCGATGCTTAAGTCGATTTTTGATTCTTTTAACTCATATAGGCCTGCATGATATTTGCTAATAATGAATTTAGTTAACATCTTGGTCATATAGTGAAGCCTCTTAAAATTTCCGTTTTAATGTGATAGCCTACAGAAAACGTTCAACCTTGATTTATGAATAGGAATTTCTGAAAGCATGACAAACATATTGGATAAAAGTAATGATTTATTTAAAATTACAAATATGAACTTCTGTTCACAATTACAATATAACTTCAGTAATAGCCATTTCAGTTTGTATAACTGGAGAAATTGCATCTACCTTTAAGCAATGGCGGAGTAGTGGCATTCTGAGGTGGGAGACATGAGAAAGAAAGTCAAGCATGAATGAGAGTGAGACAGCAGTGCGGTGACGAATGTACCAGAAATGCTACGATTGTTTTTGTTGTTGTGTCATAAATAATAATAATATTTTCGTTATCTCTAATCGGCATTTGCTTTAATCATTTAATTCATTCAAAACAACTATACAATAATACATACTACTAATACATTAACTATATTTCTTTTAAATTACACAGCATATTAGTTTTGACAGTTAAAAAAAAGAATCGAAATTAGCACTTTTTATGTGTATTTTATGTATATTTTTGCATTTATATAGTGTTATATTATTCTATTACTTTTTTGTAATATTTTTAAGATAGTCATCTGTCATCAAGATAAATTGACAGACAACTTTAACTTGTTTAAGTTCAGTAATACTGCATGTAAACTTTGTACTTTTAAGTTTGTCTTAAGTTTTATAATTGATACATTCCTCAAACTGCATTCAGATTGAGGATTTCTCTATTTAAATATTTTTGTACAATAGAATATATTATGGATTGCTAGTAAGATTCAATTTATCAAGGCTTGACTCTACTCATTTCCTTTTTGTTTTGTACCTTATTTATTTCAGTCAGCCTATAAAACTCATACCAGACCATCTTTTTGGTTGTTAATCGTAACAGAAATATTTTTGGAAACAATTAATTTTTGGAAGTTTGTACATGAATTAGCAGATAGTAACTTAGCTTGACTGTATTCCCATAAAATGAAACTTTTAGAAAAAATAACCATAGCTATTATATTTTTAAAATGTAATAAGTTAACGCTAATAGTTAATAGAGCTAATTGAACATTAAAGCTAATAGATATTTTCCACTGTAAACTAACCTAATGCTGGGTGTAAATTTCTTGCAGTAACAAGATAACTCTTAACATTAAAAAATAATACATTTCAAAATCTAATAAGTCGTGGATCAGGCAAAAAAAAAAATGAAACAACTAATAGCCTGCACATTGTAGTACTGGAATTGTTTGATATTTTTGTATTTCTTGTTGTTAATACTCCATTCTGATGTGAAATCATCTACATGTTACAGGTTATATAACATGTAGGATACTTATAAACAAACTATAGATTAGCTTGGTCTAATTTGTGTATTGAAAACAAAAATGGCTAATAATTGGAGTCAGTTCTATGTTTGTTTCATTTGATTTGTGCTTAATTTTATAACCTTGTAGATTTGATTCCTAAGAAACTGTTACTAATAGTTTCATTAGCTTATCATAACTATAATAACAAAAATGAAATAATTATATTTCAGAAATTAACTTCACTTTAACACAGTTAAAGTAGACTCATCATTGAAACAATCAAATATGTTAAATATGAACTCTACTTAGGAAGCAACAATATATACTCTACATAATTGTACTATTTGTTGAAGTGGATAATTCTTTTAGTACACCTGAACAGAAACATTGTATAGCAAAAGGTATTTGAGTTGATTTCACACTAACACATCCAATATAGTTGTATATGTTTAAATTAAGTGATACAGTAAATGATTTCACACAACAACTTCTTTTATGTTGTAGAACAGCTGTTTTAACACATAGGTTATGCTACTTTATTGTAGGCACTACATTATTAGATTAAAATGTTATTGTTCAATATTTTCGATCAGTTAATAACTATATTAAATTATATTTCAATAAAACCTATTACAATTAATTCAATACAATCATAATGAGTTATATATTTTTGTTGCAATTTTTAGATGGAAATTACCTTGATGGGTCCAACACTTTGTAGGAACCAATTTTAATTGAATTGTTAAATAAAATTTATACTCAGTATATTTTTCAACATGTGATTAAGGTTTTTTATAAAACTTCTATCCACTACATCTTTACAAACTAAGAATTCACTTTTGTTTACCAATCCTACAGACTGCTTCATTGATTTTTTTTTTACTTTCTATATTTAGTAATTTATTTATGACTAGGATGAAAAAACCATTTTTAAAAATTTTGTCAAGAAACATTAATTGTATAAAACCAATTAAAATTACAAACATACACATGTTTGAATATCTATTGAAGGCTTGGATACATCCTACAACAAATACAGTTATAAATTTCCGTATTTAACACTAATCTAAAATGTAGTATATTTTTTTGAAAATATTCTCTAGAAAATTATGATGATTAGAATTAATTTTGTTGACATTTAGTGTTATAAAGTATTTAATTTGTAAGTATTTTCATGGCTAATAATTTACTTAAAACAAAAGAGAGTATTATACATTTAAAATTTATTTAATGCAAGAAAATTATACCTATTTATATTTACTGAATTATTATAGTGTTTATCATCAGTATTTTTTTAACATTAGAAATAATTTTGAGTATTCACCTTAATTTATTTATTTATTTATATAAGGCCCATTCACAATAGATTATTTACATTTTCATGCCAGGCTCTGCCACTTTAAAGCTCAATAATACAAAAAATACCCTTTGGCGCACTTGTAGATAATCAGATCTTGTTAATTGTTGATTATTGAAACAATATTTTAAAACAAGGTTTAGTACCAAAAGAAGATTGCTTATAATCCTTTTGCCAAGGACTGTAAGGTTTACGGACTAGGTCAATTGGTCACAACTATTTATAAGTGGGTATAAAAATTAGTTAGTCATGAATGTCATCATTGTTTGATTGATTTGTTTACCTCAAGACAGTTTATTTTCTGGTGGGTAATGCACAAGACTAGACGTCGGTGCTTTCTAAGGGACATTTATCAACTCTCGAAATTTACAGCATAAATTAAAAGAGTTACTTCTTGAATTGTGTAGTCCATTGCGTTTGGCGGAACTTAGTGAGTCACTTCTACATTAGTTTATGACTATCCGAACTTTATTTTGGAAATTTGTAAAAACCTCATCAGTGTCTGATGAAGATCGCCACGGAGCGATTGGAAACGTTCTGTCTCAGTAAGTTTTTACCAAATAAATATGGTTTGCATAGTCATAAACGTGATAAATAAAAGAGATATTTATGACCCATTATCCTTCTGTCAGACATCTAAACATAATAGAATGAATCAGCAGTTTTCATATCAACTGGCGTGAGAATCTCAGTATAGGTTTTTCTCTGTATCGGTCGGTAGCTGTAATTAGTGTATTCTTGTGTACGTACGAAATGAACAATAATAGTGGGAGCCAAGAATATAAAGCAAACTTTAAACCGTAAGTAGCTTTTAATTTGTTTTTACTAATTATGTTTACACATTATTATCTATTACAAATAATAAGTGAGAATATTTTTGTAAGGAAATAAAACTCAGTTGATGCTAGGAATTAATTCGTACCTGTTAGTGTCTTTGACTCGCTTGTAATTAGATCAATATTGGGTTTAAATGTTGCTTTGTTAAAGGGTTAAATATTTTGTTATGTCGTAATGATATTTGTAATACAATACAAAATATAGTATACAAACATCTTGCAACAGAAAATAACATATTTTAAATGAACACATACATTTTGAATTAAACACGTTGTTCTAATACAGGGTACATAATCCAGTCACCCAACACGACTCCAACTCATACATCAATCGCAATCTACAAAGCTGTAGTGTAAACCATCAGTAGCAAAAAACTTCTTTAAAATTCATAAGCAGAAAATTACTTAAGATTTTTCACCTTGTTATAAAACCCGTTTTAATAATGCTATCACAATGATTACCACAACTGACATTCATCAAATAGTGTTTAAAACTTGCAGATTTTTGAACATCTTAAGGCTTTTTCAAATGTTCTTATTCATATTACTTGGTACAAAACCATCACTTACTGTTATTTTTAAGTCAGTACAGATTTTTTGCCAAGTGATATCAATAAGAACTATTTAAACTCCATAAGTGAACTTTACGGCGAGAAAATATAATAGCAAAATGGCCATTTTGAGATGAAGGATATACTCGTACAAAGACCCTTAAACAGTGTTTAGCCACTGCTCCTTTTAAAGATTTTCTCTAGATGAAACAAATTTACATTGTGTAACCTAAAAAAAGCCTTTAATCCAGGCTTGGATCCATGAAACTATTTATGTGATAATACAGACGCTTTCTATGTGAGTGTTGACATAAATTTCAATAAACATTTGGAAGTAAAAATACTACAAAAATAAATTTTAAGAAATGTCTAAATAAAAGTAAAACTAAATTTAATGGCCATCAGATTTTTAAATGGAAAATATAAATTAGTTGATTTCATCTTAACGTAAGCTAATAGTTTTCACTAAAAACACCTGCACATATGTTACAATTAGTCTATAGTAGTACTTATTTATATTTGTTGAGGACGGCTGTTTCGGGAGATGTGTCACATAATATTTACAAGGGTTTTTATGGAAAATATATCTTGGAGAATGTTATTACCAAGGATATAATTGGCATTTTAAGAATAATAATCTTTAATTAACTAGTATCAAAGGCTCTTAATTTATGTTTGCGTCATTATTAATAAGACTATATAAATTAGTTGTATGTTGTATTCATAGTGATATAGAGAACCAAATAAGTATATAGTTTTGCTGTGATAGTAGGTAATCTTAGCTGTTGGAAAGAACTTATGACCTTTGTAAAGTTGTTAGATAATAGTTAGATTTTCTTTAATAAAATGAATAAATGTGAGATGTTTGAATGTTGAGCAAACAAGTTTTAACATAAACTGTATCTTCAGAGACAACTGATACACCTTAAATTTTATATATCATCAGGGACAATAGTTTTTAAAGAGATCATTCCATTATGTAATGCAAGAATTATAGATATCTGATACAAACAGAAGTGATCAGATGCTAATGAAAATTCTCAAATAATCTAAACATGGATGTGTAACCTTGAGGCCACAACACTAATGGATAGAACCATAGGTCAATCCATAATGCTATAAATGCTACATCCTTTTTACACTGTTAATACACATTAATTCTCCAAATTGCTTTACATAAACTTATTTCTTCATACGTATTCAACTCCTAAAGGTCTTTAGATAACGTAACAGGCTCACTGAGAGCTGGAAGCCATGCACAATAGAGTAACCCATTGATCAGTGATAAAAGTGACCTTTTTGGAAAACCCTCCAGATTCAGGTATCTTGGGACGGTTTGGTTGGCAAGACCTATTGCTAGATTTATATTAGATATACCGGTAGTTATTGGGAACAGTTTGTAGGACTTCTCTAACAAGAGTAGTAACAGATATACATTTCTATATTAACTTTTAGACGGGTATGAAGAAGGCTCAACAAGAAGGATATTTATTTATTGCAATGTTCATATATAATGTTATATTTATTATGTTCACGTTAATATTGTAAAGCTATTTACAAACAAAAAACTTTTTATTGTCTATCAATTTTGAAAAATTTTAACTAATTCATATTAGTTGATTCCATCTTCACGTGAGCTACTAGTTTTCACTAAACACTTGTAAATAGCAAGTTTGTAAATATTTACAAATGTTTAGTTTAACTCATTATCTTTATTAACAGGGATCTGCATTAACTCTATGATTTCAATGTAGAAAGACTTGAGAGTGTGATTTACTATTAAATGAAGTGTTTTCACGTAGTTTGAACCTCTAATTGGCTTATAGAGTTATGATAAATCTTTCCTCTCTGTGTTTAAAAGTCAATAGTAAAAAATAAAATGGTTTGGTTATAAGACATAAATTTTGACCGTAGTGACCATTAGATGTTAAAAATGTAATACAATTTTAAAACAGACATCAATTAACACGTTAGCTGCCAAAGCCTGATTGGCCTGTTTACCCCTAATTATCAAGGTCTAATATCAAAGGCACTTAAGATTATTTTCATTTCAATATCTCTAGGAAAGTATCATGAGAACTTAAAATAATAGAAAAATGTATTCTACTTGAGCCTGTAATTTTGTGTACCCCCAATAAATATAATGAAAGTAATAATGGATAAACAACATTGTATAAAAAATTGAGAATTTTTTCTTAATAAATTATTAACAATACTCTTTATACTTTGATTTTTACTAAATTAATTTGCTAATATATGAATATATAATTAAACATACATCTTATGTTATTACTTGTTTTTTGAATGTTTTTAGAGCAGCCATATCTGTATATGTATCATTTTTACTTCATTTATTATATTGTCATTAGTTAGTTCTACCAAGTTCGTTATTAAGTGCAATATTAATATGAGATTAGTATAATAAATTGTAAAACTGTCTTGTTTTTAGTTATTGTGGATCGTGTACTTAAAATGCAGTATAATAAAAGTTTTGAAAACGGAAGTTAATGCCCAAATCTCCATAAATCCACATTTTAATAAATTAATTACCCTTCGAGCTCCAGAAATTTATTATGTCATCATTTTTACAATGATCTGCCAGATAGATTCATTTTTTAGCCAGTTAGTGAAGAAGTTTCCATCACTGGACAGTGGACAGCTCCCTACTTCATCTAACTACTTTAAGATTTATACTTCGTCTATTTCTTCACATTCCACTATTTGTGTTGGTTAATTAGCAGTATATGTTAAATGTATGTCTTATTCATTTTTATTGTTTAAAGAAGTAATATGAAATTAACTATTTTAGGAGGGCATTTGGAAACAGTTGTGGGCAATTCAATACATGGGCTGAGTTATAAGTTTTGTTCTGGGGGGCACAGATTTCCCCGGGGGGTATCAAATGGGGTCCAAATACTCCCTAAAAAAATAGAGAACATTTAAGGCTTGTTGACATCGAGCCAGCATCCAAAAACATACAATATAAGGTACCTGTTTTAAACTATTTTTTGATTGGTAAGATAAGGTAAGGTGTTCAACGATATTTGTCTTATATGTATTTCTTATAGAGGGAAAATTGGGGTCTTTTAGACCTATAACTTTGCAAAATTTTAATTTTTTTTGAATTTTGCAAAGTTTTTTTTTCTGTTAGAAACCTAACATTGAATACCAAACTTCGTCAGGAACAATTTCTAAAATTTTATTTTGAACATCATGACTTGTAAGATTAAAATAAAGTTCATATTTTCTTTGAAAATAGTCATATTTATAAAATAATTTGCATTCGACCAAAATAACAACTAATACTGCCGAGTATATTACTTCTCAGCACTGTTATTACTTTTGTGGTATTTTAATGGATTCATTGTAAGCTTTTGATTATAAAAAAATAATACACTTGTCCTGAACGTTGGGGGTAAGCGCCCCTCCTTGCCTCCTTTAACTCCATCATGGTTTAATATCAGCAAGCTTTCAACCACAGTTGTAAAATATAAGTAATGTTACAAATGATCAAAACCATTTTTGGTATGAATATATAATGTAAATTGTCACTAGTAAAATGTATCAGCAGGTCATGTGAAGGAGAATGGTGAGGTGTCTAGTAAGTGATATATTTGTAAACACTTTTTCCTCCTAACCTTAAGAGTTACCCCACCTCTATGACCTACTTATTGAAGTGTTTTGATGGTGTCACAGATTAGCTTTAAAAAAACGTATAAGATAAACTATAAAGATAAACTATAAGATAAAAATAACTGATAGTAAAAAAAAAAAACTTAAAATTGTGGTTCAAATATTGTTCTAAAGACTAAAAATCTACAAAGAGAAAGGCAAAGAATATTGTGACAGAGGACTTTATTTGCAGCATAGTTTTAGTTCCCTTAGTAATACTGAAACCTATGTTGGCTACCACTGCAGTAAATGTAACCGGCTAGGTTTGGTTGGTTAAAAACTTTGCAATCAGTTTTAAAACCTCAAAATTGTAATTATGGTAAATTTTATCGGAACAAGTTGGTTGAATAATAAATTAAACTGACATTTAATTACAATACAGTAGAGTCTTGATAATTCAAAATAAATGAGACCGAGACCCCCTCAGATTTTACAGAAGTACGTTCCTTAATTCAGGATTATGAATTTGAAAGGTTATTGGGCCCGCTAACATTTCTCTCGCGATTCAATGGGCCGTTGTGTGGTTGGCACACACACACACACACACACACACACACACACACATATATATATATATATATATATATATATATATATATATATATATATATGTATATATATATATATACATACACATATCTGTATATATATATATATATATATATATATATATATATATATATGTATATATATATATATATATATATATATATATATATATATATATATATATATATATATACACATATCTGTATGTATGTTTTTCTTTATTTTTTATTACACCATTTATCTGATTGACAGGGCAGGCGTATACAAGATTACCTGCAACAACTGTCCCAACTTTTAGGTAGGATAAACAGAAAGAACTTTTACCACAAGTTACAAATAACTCGTAAAACAGATAAGAAAGTCACAACCCACGTCAAATGTTGCCATACACATACAAAACACTCTAGACTCACAGATTGACATAGAAACCAATCTAAAAATCCTACATTACATCAATAAAAGCAAAACACAAACACAGTAGAAAACTATGAGATATATAAACACCATAAATACTATCCACAACACTTTCTAAATGACAAAACACTCCCAATCAAACACTATATTTGAGCACATAATTAACAACTACTCTATGAACAATAATACACCACAGAACAGAAATACACCATAGACTCACGAAAACACAACACACCTGAGCAACAATCTTGTCAGTAATTCACAGCATTGAAAAAGCTAGGACCTAGTGTGAAAGGCGTCTGCTGAATAAATCAGTAAGTAGTGGTTTTAATGCCAAGATAATACAAACAGGTGTAACATAAATTTAAATTTGTAATCCCCTTGGTTGTAATGGGAATGAAAGAACTATAAACAGTTAAAAATAGAATGAGGAAGTATTTATAAGAATAAGACGATTAAATTATAGAAAAAATATATTAATTTGTGTAAACGCTTTAAAGCACTACAATGATTTTGATTATTACTTTAATAAAAATACATTAAATAATCCATTTAGATTAATGGTTTTAATAGATTAAAACAATTTTTGTTTGTTGAGGACGGCCGTTTCGGGAGATGTGTCCCTTTGTCAACTCAGACCGTTGAACATTTAAAAGTGTTTAGTGTTTACTAGTAGCTCACGCGAAGATGGAATTAACAAATGACAATTTTTGTATTTGAAATATTTTTACTCATTTATTATATTACAAGACAATACTGAAACAAAATATGTAAACTCTTATTTTAAAACACTAATGTGATTTTTATTATTTCTTTAAACAAAATACATTAAATAATACATGTTTTAAAAATTAAACATCTCCACTGCTTGGAGATGTCGGGTCAAGCCATGACGGTTTGATGTGTAGGATTTCTAGGTTATGGTAAATGTCTGTGCATTTGGGTCCCTTTTCTTATATATATTATACAGTATACTGATGTGTAGGATTAATATAGACCAATGAATAGAAAAAAATATATTAAAAAAGTGAATAAAATCAATTAAAGTTTTGAATAGCTAAAATATTAAAAAGGGAGAACATAGTTGCCCCTAAGGTGTGGGGGTTTACTGTCTTATAGCTTAATCTAATTGGGTTTGACTAAAGTCGGAGACACCTAGAGGCTTCGGTCCTCCCCATATAACTAATGCAACTATTGCCAATATGGTCTATGCGCATGCAAATTAGACTGGCCGAGAGGATATTATTTATATTGTTATTTATTAAGTTAACGTGATTTAGAAGGGGGAATATTAGTCTATTTGTATCTGGAAGGTAATTTTAATCATTATTTTTACAATATTTCATTTCAAAACATTATATAATTACACAAGTTTTGTATTTCTCAAAAATTGAATCTGAGATTAGGGTCAATTGGTAGAGCAGTTCTAGGGCTAACATAGTTACTAAATTTGACTCATAGATGGCAGAACAGTCTGCGTTGAAAATACATTTCTAGTCGATAGTCTTGCCTGAGTGCTTGAGCAGGTAGGACGTATTGACTAAGGCTTTGTCGAAAAAGGCGCGGCATAGTTCCTTTGTGTTCAGTGCACGTGTGTTCCATTGTTCCGAATATAGGCATTTAAGTTTAATGAACTTTTGAACAGAGCTAAATTTAAGTGGTACTGTGAATTGTGTGGTGTTAGTTTTTAATTAAAAACAAGTGATAGCATAAGATTTAAATTTAAATAGGCTAGACGTTTAGATTTTAGAACTAGGCTAGCGTAAAGACTTACAACCGTGACAAAACTCTTTAGGTTACTTTTTTTAGACTAAAACCCGACAACCTGTACCTGCAGTAACCCACTTTCTACATACAAGCCGACTTGCTATCCCTACACCTTTCCTGCAATGTCGAATATAGAGGCACAACGCGGGACCCCAAGCGACGGGGCTGAGTCAATGGGGACAAGTTCCTCTCAGGGTAAGTCCACCCCCTTGAGGGTGTACGGACCTGCGAGGACGTCTTCCGCGGCTATGGCGGCGGCGCTTGGCGGGCCCTCCGACGGTCCATCTCGACCAGCAACTCCTCTCAGCACCTACTCCCAATCAGAGCTAGGCACTGACTACACCATGACGGAGGGTTCTGCTGCTGAATCCGCCAACGATGATGCCGGGTATCGGCCTGTCGTAAGGAGGAAGAGGAAGAAGCAGACTCGCCAGTCCGATTCCGGTACCGAAACCACGGCGAAACGAAAGACCGTGGACACTGTGAATACTGCCGGCGCTGTTGCCAGCGCAGTGGCTCACAGAGCTCCACAAATGGTCACGGACTCGCCTATGACAGACTTAGCTAAAAACATAAAATCTACCGGGGCAGCGGCCAAAATCCCTGCAATCACGATCTACCCAGATCACCACCGCTTAATCGACATTATTAAGGAATTCAAATCCAAATACAACCCTTACTTTTATTTAGCAACGAAGGTGAAGGATGGAGTAAAGCTCCAAACCAGCACCTACGAAGACTATGTTAACCTCCAGAGGTACCTTGGGGAGAAGGGTGTGCCCCACCACGTATTCCGCCTCGAAAATGCGAGGACATTTAAAGTAGTAGTTCGAGGGGTGGATGAATCCACCGAAACAGCGGAGGTCGGAAACGACCTTAAAAGCAGGGGTATGGAGGTCCTCAAAGTGTCCCAAATGAAGGGACACTTTACCAAGGAGCCTCTGCCCATGTTCCTTGTGGAGCTAGCGTCCGAAAAAGCAATTGCTCGTGAAGCAATGGCGCTGACCAGTATTTGTTTCATGCGGGTACGAGTGGAAGCTTACAGGCAGCCCACAGGTCCTGTGCAATGCTTCAACTGCCAGAGGATAGGCCATACAACAAGCTGTTGTAAGGCTACTCCTCGGTGCGTTAAATGTGGCGAGGGGCACGATTCCAAGACCTGCACAAAGGATCGAGACCACTTCAAGTGTATCCTCTGCGGGGCTAACCACACCGCGAACTATCGAGGCTGCGCCATTTACAAGCAGGCCGCTAAATCCAAGGCCCAGGCAAAGAAGAAGGTCGATGGGGTAAAAACCCCAAAACCGGCCCCTTCAGCCAAAACAAAAACACAGGTGCCTGCTCCACGGTACACAACACCGAACATTTCCTACGCCCAAGCATCTGCTTCGGCTACCTCTGGGAAACCGGTGCAGATGCCACCTCCTACCATTACTTCCCCCAAACCGGCTCTAATTCCAACACCTAACTTACTGACACCCAATACCATTTCTGGCCCTAAGGAAGGGTCGTCAACCCCACGTTCCTAAAGCCAGGGTTAATCCCCCGCAAAAGGAACCATAGGATAAACGCCCCAAGCCCACAAAGGCCAGGACGGTTCCCCAACCCCAGTCAGAGCCACATGTGGCTCATGCAGCCCCCGTTAACCCACCCCTGACCACACCTACCTCGTCCGCTTCTATAGACTGGGCGAAAGGGACCTTTGAACCGCTCCTAAGAGTTGTTAACTCTGCTCTGACCTGGGAAGCCTTCACAGACAGACTGGGACTTATCATTGTCAAGACCTTATCCTCACCTCCCAAAACCTCAGAATTCCTGACATCCTTCATCCAGTACGTCTCTTCTGTCAACCATGGATAGGTTACCGGTCCTGATATGGAATGCCAACGGCGTTAAATATAAAAAACTAGAGCGTCTTCGATATATGCAAAGAAACAACTATAAACTAGCGCTTATTACAGAAACACACCTAAACCCCCAAGATAAATTCTCAATGCCAAACTTTAAAGTTTACTGCACTGACAGGACAACTAGAAGCCGCGGCGGTACGGTTATAATAATAGATAAACGCATTAAATATTTTGAATTGTTTTTGCCCGCACTCACATGCGTTGAAGCAACAGCTATTAGGCTTGAGCTCAACGGCAGCACAACAACACTTGTATCAGCGTACAAAAGCCGGGTTCTGTATATTACACTCGCGATTTAGAAGTTCCTCTACAGACCTCTAGTAGGGTAATAGTCGCCGGGGACCTTAATTCTAAACACACGTGCTCGGTCTGTAAGTCTACAAACACAGGAGGCCGGCAACTCCAAACCTTCTTACAAAACACAACACCTATTCTGCTGGCCCCTCCTGAACCAACACACCACAGCACTTACCACACGGAAGACATTTTTGATATAGCTATTGCGAAAGGTCTGCTAGTGTCACCGCAACTAGAGATATGAATTCAGATCACTACACGTGATAATGGCGGTTTCTAGAAGCCCTGCTCGCAAAGAGCTAAGTAAGGTGCTGAACTACAGACAGGCTGACTGGGAGCTATTCCAGTCCCAGCTGGACAGCACTCTACCTGCCATCCTAAATGTCGACTCACCACTGGATATAGACAAAGCCGTCGGCAGCCTTACGACGGCAATACGTACTGCGATTACTAACGCGGTACCAGTTAAATGTCAGCCCAGACACTATGTACACATACCAAGGCACATACTACAGCTAATCACCTGGCGAAATAGCATCCGGCGGGCATTGCAACACGCGGTAAACAGATGCGTTCCACACACAACACTTAATCGCCTTAAGAGGCAAATTAGGCGGGAACTAAATCAGTACAAAGTCGATGGCTTCCTAGCGGAATTGGCGACCTTAAACACAACAGACACACCCATCTTGCCGATGGTCAAACACTTCACGCGGGCTATCCCCCACTCATCGGCCCGAATGGTCAGGTGGGCGACCCGGTCGACAAAGTTAACTTGTTTGCTGACACGTTTGAGAGCACCTTCCAACCAAACGACCAACCAGCTGATGCAGCCGTTACAGCTAAAGTAGATTTAAAAACAGCACAGTTTGCCTACTGCCCTACATTAGAGCCAAACACTGGCACTACAATCACAGAGATAAAGTGAGAAATCTCACAAACAAACTCCAGGAAAGCTCCTGGACCCGACACCATCACCAACACAACGCTAAAAACCTCACGGAGAAAGCGATCATTTATCTGTCAAACATCTATAATGCTATACTCCGGACACAACACTTCCCGGACGCTTGGAAGGAGGCCAAGATCTTAGTCTTCCAAAAACCGGGAAAAGACCACAAAAAACCTGATTCATATATACCGATAAGCTTGTTGAATACGATGGGCAAGGTATTTGAAAAAATTTTGCTCAAACGTATAAACAAGCATATCCACACACACAACATACTGAGGCCAGAGCAATTTGGCTTTAGGACAAAATACTCGGCTACGCATCAGCTGATGAGAGTGGTGGAGCATGTAACCAAGGGTTTCAACAATTACTTTTCGACTGGTGTAGTCTTCCTGGACATTGAAAAGACCTTCGACCGGGTCTGGCACAACGGACTCTTAGCGAAACTTCGTCACTATGGCTTTTCCGGGCTCATACACCTAGTTAGCTCATACCTGTCCAACCGTAAGTTTAGGGTTGATGTAGATCAAGCTCAATCTACATTACGGACTATACGGGCTGGAGTCCCTCAGGGCTCAATTATTGGGCCCGTATTGTTCAGCATCTACATCAACGACATACCGACAACACTCAACACACAAGTGGCCATATTTGCAGATGACACCGCGTTATCCGCTCAGTCATGGAAACGACATGTAATACACTTATTTTTACAGGACCACCTTACAGTACTAGAATCATGGCTGAGCTACTGGAGAGTTAGGGTGAACGTGGCCAAGTGCCAGGCTTTGCTTCTCTCCAAACGTAGGATTCACCAACTAAACACACCACTAAAACTATTAGGTGAGGACATTCACTGGGGGAACCAGGTCAAATATCTGGGAGTCATACTCGACAGAGGCCTGACTTGGGACCCTTAAATTACCAACACGTTAAAAAAAGCAATAATTAGATTAACACAACTTTATCCTATATTTAACAGAACAAGCCCACTCTCACTACGGGCGGCCACTACTATATACGTATCTGTATTGCGCAGCATACTCACTTACGCATCCCCCGTCTGGGGCTATGCAGGTAACACACGCACACGCAGAAAACACAGTTATTCCAAAACAAGGTTTTGCAAATAATCACGAAGGCACCTTGATGTACAAGATTAACACTGCTTCACACTGACTTAAAAGTGCCTTTCATCGAATAACACCTCCGACACTTAGCAACAAAGTTCTACAAACAGGCTCACGCACATACAACCTCAACACTCATTTCCTCACTGGGTAGATATGACCCCACCCACGACACATACAGACGGGCGCTGTCCTTACTGACCGCCTAGCTCACACCATACCACCAAAATAAAATATACATACTGATAAATTGTGCTTCACAGTTATGTTCCAGGTGACGCAGGGGCACACCTCCAGGGCCGCAGCTTAGCCCCAACGGAAGTAATAATTTTATTGCGTGCCTTTTCAGTTTCGAGTAGGCAGCAGAGGAAGAGGTGCCTGTCCTTCCTGCCATAGACTCTCTAACAAGGTATTTGCAAGGTAATACCTCTCATTATTTCTTAGCATAAGGTGATCGAAGCCCCCAGGGTTCCTGCATGATCTGTCGCGGGATTTTTCCTGGCAGGGTTTCTTTCTTGCCAGGTTTTTTCATCCCGCTTTTAGCGCGACACTTTCCGTACTGTTTCATTTCACTATCTCCTGATTATCCATGGAAATAGCTTATAAGCTTGGTACATGGGCAATCAATCCCGTTTCCTTCACTCACGGTAGGGATACTAACCGCATGCGCATGTGAGACGGAGGTACTTCGCTAGAGGTTGGCTGCCACGAGGGATGAGCGGGTTTTGGGGGCTCAGACGCGGGTAAAAAAAAAAAAAATATATATATTTTGTAGCCATATTTTACTAACACAAAAATGCAAAAAACTCAAGAACTAGAAAAATTTTTAAAAACTTTTGGCACCACGTGGTTCTACGTTAAATTCTGCTACAATATACGTTTATAACAAAAAATCCGATTTTTCATCAAAAAGTAGGAAAAATTGAAGACCTCCCCCTTCCCATTTCGCAAAAGTCGAAAATTACTCGTTTTCTCGAGCCAATTACTGAAACACTGGTGTGAAAATGGGGAATGAAAATATAGGCTTTCGTCTTTCGTTTCGTATATCAAACATCTTTTTGGGCTGCATAATATCAGAGTTATGACTGTTTAAAAAAAGGCTTGCATCGTGCAAACCTGGAAATGTAAAATCGGGATGTATTTTTATCACTTTAAACGCGTATCACCTAAACCGTTCAAGACATCGAGCTCAAATTTTAAAAAGTTGTTTATTTAATGATTTTCTTTCTTCGGATGTATATATAACATTATTTTCTTGAAATGTAGGTATTTTGTAAAAAAAAGTAATAATTTTGTACGCCATTTTATAACTGAATCCAAGATAATATCAGATCGAAACTCTCAATCTATGCGCTTATATAGGCAAACGTTATATATACACTCACATTGTGAATCTGCTTCAGCAGCCTGTTATTACTTCTTGACTAAGATGATTCCCTTAGGTTGCTATAAAAAATTCATTAAAACATGACGAAAAGAATTGCGTTACTTTAAAGATATTGCACTTTCTAATAAGTATCACATCAATATATTTGTTACACAGTAAAAGCTCTTTCGGCATTCTATCACCCGGAAAGTTCTATTAACCGGCACATTTTCAAACCAAATCAGTACAGCACCCTTCTATGTTATTACTAGATGTGACCCATTATAAATACAACCAGATATCTGTGATTATTTTAAAATCCTTTAAAAAAGATAAAATCAATAGTTTCTGTATAGTCACGTGTACTGGTGCAGGCTCTATTTTTACGTTGTAAGATCGAAATAAGTTTTTAGCAATAACTGTTTTGGCTTCCTTCAATACTCTTCTTGTAAATATTGTATGCCCGAGCGTGCGCTTTTATTACTACATACGGAAATACAGTGATTGGATAGAAACAATAATGGAAGGAAATATTTCAACCTTACATTCAATTATCCTTAATAGGTAGCATACCGTTATGTACAGTACGTACTGTATATAGGCTATATAGGTTAGGTTCTATTATCCGGTAATGTTCGATATCATGCAACTTGCTGACCCGAGGGTGCCGGGAATTAGAGCTTTTACTGTAGTACGTAAATAAATTATATTCCTTAAACAAAAATTAAATATGTATTTTACCAACCGGATATTCCTCGTACGTAGGAGACAGGTGAAAATGACTATAAAACAAAACACCATTTATAACCTAACCAATAAAAAAGTATAGTAATGTCATATAGAACATTATTATGTTATTTTATTTGTCAATAATTTTCATTTGTTATTTATTTGGTATTGCAATTTGATAAATAATACTCAATTCTATTTATTTATTTACGTGTTAGCTCCTACATGATTATTGATATATATTACGTAAAAAACGTATTATCGTACTTAGGTGTGATGAAGAAAAAAAATAAGTAAGGATTATTTAAAAAAGTGCTTAAAATATTTTAGCCATCAAGTGTGTGTGTGCGCGCGCGCTGGTATGTATCTATATATAAAATTTTTATTAGGTTTGTATGCAAATTTGACTCTTAATCAATATTGTGATATTTTTCTTTTCATTACAAATAAATATAATTGAAATAAATATTGGTTCACTATCATTATTTTTGTAAATTAAATTATGATGTTGTTTTTCAGATATTATAATTAAGGTATAGCTAAGTTATATATTAAGTATAGCACTATTCAGGCGGATTAATGTGTAATTAAAAGAAGCAAGTAGTTGCAAAAAATACTACAGGTTGCGCTGTAATCAGTTATTTAAAATTAATTCAATATTTTCAATTAATTTAATATAATATGGTCTTTTATTAGCAAATTTACTGTGGATAATATCTCAGAAAATAAAATCATTTAATAATATATTCGAATAATTCAAGTGTTTTGGAAATTTCTATGACATTTTGAGTATCAAAACCAAACTCTCACTGACTAAGTGGAACGGCTCTTGGTGCAGTATTGTACGGCTAGAGGTCCGAACTAAATCAAATGTATTTTTAATACGATTTATTAGTAAAATGAGTTAACTAATTTTGAAATGCTTTACGAGTAGCAAAGCGTAACGCATTATAAAGGCTTAATACGGTTATCTAATATGCTCGGTATATGAGCAATATATCCTGTTTCGCTTCTTCAACATAGAAGCTCAAGAGATTTATTTATTAATAAGATTCTGTAAGCCCAAGGAAGTTTAAAAGATCGAAATAGACATATATATTAATTATATAGTTATGACTACATTGAATCACTAGAGGTTGGCGAAGTAGTCCCTTATTCTGACTCGTTCTTTTTGTAATAGCTCTTCATAATGAATTAGTCCAAATGAACCATAGTTCATTTTTTAATTTTGAAGAAGAAACAACGGAAGTAAACTGAAATAAGTGTCAATAATGAATCATGGAAATAGAGGAAGGAACTGTGACGTCAAATGAACTAGAAGAACATGATAATAAATAAGTAGTTCTCGAGAAATTAACTCATTTGAAAATTCACTATCTTAAAAATGTGATATAAGAAGTTAAAAAATGACAAAACATTGTCGTAATTTATAAACAAAAGTTTATTAAAAATATGTCATTTAATATTAACAATTTTCACTTTTACACATAAATATAGGATATATTATTTGATATAGGTTGGGTATGGGGCTAACAATAACCCGCAACATTACTTTCAGTTAAAGTCCATGTATTATGATTATTTGAAAATAGCGTATTTGGTTAGTTTGTAACGGACTAGGTTACTTGGGAAATGAAAATATAAAGTTTTACATTACAATGTTATACAATTTATTAATCAGTGACAAATTACAAAAGAACAAAAGGCAGCAATGTGTCGAGTAATTTACTTTTAATTACTGCTAGTTATTCCATACATTTTCATTACTTATTAAGCTTTAAAATTTATATATATCGAGAAGGTAGTAACTTAAGTTTTCCAAATTAATTTTGAATTTTCATTCAAAGGACAATTTTTACCGTTCATGTGTTAACCGTTTATCATTTAAAATTCAACTTAGTTAACATTAAAATACATTTTCTTTATTATTATCTAAAACGTACCTGATTGTGCACATCACTTATAAAACACTTTAAAACATATTAAACATTGCCCATGGCTTTTGGGATCACTAAACACTTAACACATTGCTCTTGCAAATCAGCGCACTTAAACAAAAATGATATTAACTTTTACTCATTTGAAATACATAAATAATCGCTTCTGACTTCTTCTTCAGCTCGTTAATAAAATTTGGTACCGGCCTTGACACTTTACAATTTGGAATACTGGAAGCTTACAAATTTCTAAATTATGTCCGAAAATGCCATTACGTCTGTTCTGTTCAAGATCCTCTGGATGAGTGGGCCTTCTGAAGGGGCACGCCAACGGAAATTCCCACCCTCGGTTATTAATTTTGAATTTTGTGATTGGTCCGTCAGATCAGGCGATATCAGACCATGCTTACGTCACATCGGGTGATGTCAGTTGTTTAACTTAAGCTACCAACTCTTATGATATTTTACATTTTTACCCACTAGGGGCGCTACGAAACTTAACCTAGAATTACAATCGTACCAAGAAAACAAAAATTTTCTTTTATATTCGGACGATACAATTATTAAATAAAAATTAAATATATAAATGAATTTATATGTAACACCTTATTTTTAAGAGTATTACATTTTCTCTTGTCGACCTGAAAAGAAAATTTTTGTTCGACATTACATCTTATTTGTTCTTCAACATTTTATACATGAGTGTGTGCAGTCTCCTTTTACAATTGAAGAAAACTTTTTTACGTATTATATAGAGCTCTAACGTACTAGAATAAAAGTGTAAACAATCTATTCAATAACGGATTTTTTTTGTTTACCTACATTCTCCACTATGGAATGTTCGCTATTCCCCCTACGGAAGTCCATCCGCTTCTCACGTAAGCTCTCACGGGCCTACCGTTGACTAACCATATTTACAATATTATTTGGCAAACTCGTTTTACACACTTCACAAACCTTGAATTTCAAGTCCATATCTTTAAACTGATATTGTGAGGTTTCGTTAGCACTTCATTGTTTCAACAACCTTATGTTATTATATTACAACTTTGTACGGCGTATGTTATGAATTTGTTAACTTTTGAAATTTCAAGTCCCATACCTTAAAATTCCTTTTCCCTTTTTTTTCATTTCTACAAAGGATAATCAATAGTAACCCTTGCTTGTAAACGCATACTCAAGTGGTATATTTAGATGGTACACAATTTGGTTAGTCTGTCGTGGAAAGTCTGGATTCCTTGTCGTATTGGAATCGTGTTGTGTTAAATGTAATAGAAGCTATAAGTCAGTCAGCCTCGTGTATTTGTGTGGGCTATATACCATGCAGGCATGACATATATATTGTTGTCGTGTTGTGTATGCAATTGCGTATAATCGTATATACCTTTACTTGTATACCCTATGAAATTTTCCTACCCCTTTCCTTTTTATAAGGAATTTATCTTTCAGTAGGTCCCTGTTTCAATTTTAATTGACTTATATGAGCTCTTCTTTTATTATTGAGGTTATTACTTTGTTGGATCAGTACAGACACAGGACTAAAAAAATACAATATTTTATACGGACCTTCATATTTCATAGCCAATTTACTTTGAAAATTATCAACCTTTTTCGATAAATAATGGCATCTAACATAAACCTCATCCCCAATTTTAAACGGACGTTTGTTTTTCTCTTTAACATATTTTCCCTATCTTTCGTTGCGTTTTGAAGATTTTTTAAGATTTTCAACTGCTCTACTAATCTTTTCTATCCATTCCCCCTTCGAACACTTGTTCTCAATTATATCATTTAAGCCCCACATGTTGCTTAAAGGATCATTCGGTTTATAGTTAAACAGTAATTCGAATGCGGAATATCCAGTAGATTCATTTAGAGCAGAATTTAAACTCCTCTGCAAAAGGCTTATTCCTTCGTCCCAAGATGTTTGTTTGTTATGGAAGTATGCTCTTAACATGTTTTTAACGTTTTTAATATATCGCTCAGCGCGATTTTTCACAAGGTATATAGGGGATAATTTTTGTATGTTTGATACCATTATTGAACATAAAATTTTTAAATTCTGTTGATTTAAAGCACGGACCTTGATCAGAAACAACACATTGTGGTACTCCGAAATTAGCAAAAATAATATCCTGCATTTTGTTGATAACATTCACAGAGGTAGCTCTTCTTAACGGTATAACTAAACAAAATTTTGATAAATCGTCCACACAGATTAACAAATAATTATTACCCTTTTTACTACGAACGAGAGGCCCCAAAATATCAATATACCATTTTTCCATCTGTTTATTGGCTGTCTTGCTTATTAATGGTCCATAATACACTCTCGGAGCTTGTTTGGATTTAATACAAATTTCACAGTTTTTCACTTTTTCCAAAATAATGTTCTTTAAATTAGGTCTATAAAAATATTCATTTATTTTTGCGAATGTTCTCACTTGACTTAAATGGCCTCCCATCATAGAGTTATGATAATATTGGAATAACATATCTATTAACAATTTTGGTAAATAAATCTGTGCTTTGGATTTCTCCTTAATTTTAAACATTAAAATTCCTTTGTTTAAATAAAATTTTTTATTATTAGTTCCGTTTTTTACACTTTGAATTATCGCATTAACTTCTGGATCATTTCTTTGGTGTTCCATTATATCTATAAAACTTAAGGGTATTTAGAGATTACATTTACATTTAACAATTTATTATTGACCCATCTATTTTTTTTACTTATTTTGTTAATGTTAAGAATTTCATCTTTTGATTCTACTTCTATTATTTCAATTTCTATGTCACTACATTCAGTATGAATTCTGCTTAAGGCATCAGCTACAGGGTTGTCCCTACCCTTTACATGGAATATTTTGAAAGGTAAACTTAATATGCGCTCAAGTCAACGCCCAATTTTTCCTAGCTTTCTGAAGTGACTTAAAGACCATGACAGCGCTTGATTGTCAGTTATTAAATAAAATGGCATTACTTCAAAATATTTGTAAAATTTTTCGATACTCAACACTATCGCTAAAGTTTCCTTTTCATACACTGATAAGTTGCATTCAGAATCTGTAAATTTTTTAGAATAAAATGCTATAGGTTTATGCTTATCGTTGTTAACTTTTTGCATCAAACATGAACCTATACCATGTTCACTGGCGTCTGTCATTAAATAAAATGGTTTATCATAATTAGCAATATTTAGACAAGGCGGGTTCATTATACAATTTTTTAATTTAACAAAACTATTTTCACATTCTTGATTCCAAATAAATTTAACTCTCTTTTTGCGTAGCTCGTTTAATGGGCTAGCAATTTTAGCATAATCTTTTATAAAGGTACTAAAGAAAGATATCATGCCAATAAATCTTGATATATCTTTTGAGTTTTTAGGTCTTGGAATTTCTTTAATAGAGTTAGTTCTATCTGGATCTAGCTTAATTACATTTTCGCTTATTTTGTTGCCTAAAAAGGTTATCTCTGTACAAGCAAATTTTGCCTTTGACAAATTAACAGTTAAATTATTTTCACTTAATCTATTGACTACTTCAGTTACATGTTGAATATGTTCTTTTAAAGATTTACTATAAATAATGATGTCATCAACAAAATTTATCATGAATTTATACTTTATATCGGAAAAAATTCGTTCTACATACGCACTCAATATTCCGCTCCCAACATGGAGACCATATGGAATTCGCGTGTAATTGTATTGACTAAAAGGAGTACTGAAAGCAGTATATTTTTTGCTGCTTTCGGATAATGGAATCTGATGAAAAGAATTACACAAATCTATACAAGTAAAATATTTTGCACCACTTAAGTATTGATAACAATCAGACATATGTCCTATTGGATGTGAAACTCTCTCTATTATGTGGTTTAATTTTCCATAATTAACTACTAGCCTATGTTTGTCCTTTTTTGATACTGAAAACGAAGGACTTAAATATGGACTAGTCGAATGCTCTATAATTTTTGTTCTAAAAGTTCATCTAATATTTTCTTTAAAATTGCCATTTTTGGCGGACTTAATGGGTATGGTTTTAATTTTACTATTTCTTCACTTTTAACCTTAAATTCAAATTCAAAATTTAATGCTTTACCAATCTTATCTGTGAAAACATTAGGATAACTTTTTACTAATTTTTCTATGTCTATTTTGGCTTCCTCACAACCAATTTGAATTTCGTTTGAGTTTAATTTATTATTCATACAACTCTTTACACTGTTTAACGCTACTTTCACATTTGGTTTAAAATTAAAATAACATGAGTTCTTTGAAATAATGCAGTTTAACAATGCAGTTACCTTTTATTTTTATTTCTGTATTATTGGCTGCTGAGACTTTATCCTGTTCGTTTACAATTTTCTTAACTAATTTTTGTTTTAACAATGTTTCAAAAAAGTCTTCGTTTATTATGTTTATAACCCCCAGTGTACAATAAAGCATTACAATTTAAATTACCACTTAATTTAATGTTTATTGTAGGTAGCATAATAATTTTTGTTTCTTTCTTTAACCAATTTTTCTTTTCTACCATTTTCATAATTTTCAAAAATTTTCTATTCTCTCTGAAAAATTTTGATTTATTCAATACATTAACCTGTTCAATTTTTGTTTCATTCATTGTGATATTCGGATTTATTACATTTTTGTTTTTTAAATCTGAGCGTTTAAATTTATTCCCTTTATTGTTACATTTAAATTTATTTTGACATTTCTTGATTAAGTTAATTTTGTGTGTTACTTCATTACGGAAGAAATATGGCATTTCTTTCCTTAACAGTAATTGCTAGTTAACATTTTTGTTGTTATTACAATGCTTAGCAATATGACCGACCCCGTTACAGTTATAGCATTTTACATGATTCCTATTACTATTCACATTTACTATTTGTTCATTGTTATATTTCTTAAATTTTATCTTATTAGGCTCCTGCCTTCTACTTGGAAAATTACTAAATACAGGGTTATTGTTTTCTTGTCTTATTACATCGTTATAACCTAAATTTTGAATCTGAACACACATATTGTCCAGGTCGTTAAAATTAGCGGGATTTCTTACAAAAATTAATTTATTACGGTCATCTGGCTTAATTCCTAACTTAATAATTTCTATTATCTCATTATCTGAATAGTTACATCTTAACAATTTGCAATTATCTTTAACTCTTCTGATATACATGTTTATTAGTTCTAAATTACCTTTCGGTCTGTTTACCAAATTTCTTTTTAAATTTTCTCTGAGATCTATAGGTATAAAACTTTTTAATATATCTTCATGAAAATCATCTAAGGAGACATTATTGTCTAAAGCAAAGAGACGTTTATCCAACAAAGGGCCTTGTACCTTCACAATGCTAAATTCTAAAATTTTTGCATCTGGCAATTTAGTTTCTCTTTTTATTTTCAAAATTACACTCATAAATTTTAATAGGCTGTCTAATTCTAGCCCATCTGACATGTCAAACATTTTTAAATACCTTTCTAAAGGATTTGGCAATTTATTGTACAGTTCAGGATTAAACACTGGCATACAATTGTTTTGACTTTTTAGTAATTGATGTTCAAAATTAGTTATTTCTTAATTTGTATTATTACCAAATAACAGTTCAGGTATTGCAATTTCCGTTGATTCCCTATCGCAATCGTTTGTTTTTTATTCAGTCTTTTCAAACACATCATTAATTAATTTCTCTTCCTCTAGACTACTAGTAGATAGTTTTCTTTCGGTTTCTATCCTAACTTTACTGTATAAATCTGTTTCAGCTAATAATTTGTCCAAATCTTTCATCTTTTTTAAGAAATCTTTTAGGTCGTCTGACATTTTACATTCTAATTCAAATTTCAACAAGCATTTACAACTTAATCTTAAATGTACTAGTTTTGTTTCAGCTCTTAAAACATCAATAGCTCTAGGGTCGGTTTTTAAATTATTACACATTTCTACTAAGTCCTTAAATTTATTTTCAATTAACAAAAACTCGCTAGACACATCCATTTTACCAATTAAATCATTAGGGTCCGCTTTATAACTAGAATCTTTGGCTATTTTTCTCAAGGTCTTTCTTATTTCGGATACTGTACTGTCCATTCTAACCTCTACACTTCTAATTTTTAGTTCGAAAATTAACTCATCTTTTATCAACAGATCAATATTGATTTTTAAATCGCTAGACATTTTGATAGTTCGAAATTAACCTTGCTACACACTGACGAGTATTTTTAAGGAGGGCTGCACAACTTAAATAATTAACACATGAATGACATTAATCCTTAGAATTCGTTAGCAGTAATCATTATTTAAATTTTAAATAATTTAAATTAAGCGGCAATTATCATTCACTTTTTAATTAATAAATTTTTCTAAACTAGCGGAGTATGAGACTTACATTTTAGAAAACAACAAAAAACAGCAGTAATTTAAAAATAAGCAGAGTCGCGCATTTGTAACGGACTAGGTTACTTGGGAAATGAAAATATAAAGTTTTAAAATACAATGGTATACACTTTAATAATCAATGACAAATTACAATAGAAGAAAATACACCAATGTGTCGAGTAATTTACTTTTAATTACTGCTAATTATTCCATACATTTTAATTACTTATTAACCTTTAAAATTATATTTATATCGACAAGATAGTAACTTAAGTTTTTCCAAATTAATTTTGAATTTTTATTCAAAGAACAATTTCTACCGTTGTGTTAACCGTTTATCATTTAAAATTCAACTTAGTTAACATTAAAATACATTTTCTTTATTATTATCTAAAACGTACCTGATTGTGCACATCACTTATAAAACACTTTAAAACATGTTAAACATTGCCCATGGCTTTTGGAATCACTAAACACTTAACACATCGCTCTTGCTAATCAGCGCACTTAAACAAAAATGATATCACCTTTTACTCATTTGAAATACATAAATAATCGCTTCTGACTTCTACTTTAGTTACGTTAATCAAATTTGGTATCGGCCTTGACATCTTAAAATTTGAAATACTGGAATCTTACAAATTTCTAAATTATGTCCGAAAATGCCATTACGTCTGTTCTGTTCAAGAACCTCTGGATGAGTGGGGTCGTTGCAAGGACACGCTAACGGAACTTTCCCACCCTCGATTATTATTTCGAATTTTTCGATTGGTGCATTGGATCTGGCGATATCAGTCCATGCTTACGTCACATGAGGTGATGTCAGTTAATTACCCTGAGTTACTACCTCGTACGATATTTTATATTTTTACCCGCTAGGGGTGCTACTATCTATGCTAGCTTCACAATGAGCATGAATAAAACAAAAATTTTATTTTATATTGGGAAGATATAATTATTAACTAAAAATTAAATATATAAATGTATTTATATGTAACACCTTATTTTTAAGAGTGTTACAACACATAGCGATCGAAAACGTTCTGTCTCTCTAGGTTTTAACAAATTTACTAAATTTAAAGTTCGGATGGTCATAAACTATTATTTACGTGATTAATAAAATTAAAATTACTGAAAAACATAGCTTAAAGTGAACGTTTTGATAGTTCGTTTCTACTCATTTTAAATGCCCAGTTATTTACATTTATCATAGAGAAATGCTCGACATTACTGAATACAACAGACGGCCACAGTGTCGGTTTGCTGTAGTATTAGCACTGCGAAAAGACTGTTATTTGTTATTTGAAAATATAATTAAGTGAACTAGATAAAGTGAACCGAATCAAATACTTTGGCCAATGGTAAAAAATACACGACATCAACTAATTTTAAAGTAATTTTCTATGGCATTTATTTAGTTGTAATAATTTAATATTGCGATGTTGTTTTATATATAATAATATGTACAATATTTAAATTTCCATCAAGAAGATAGAAACCTTGGATACGTACCGTTTAACCGAAGCGTAGGCCTACATAAGGTAGATATGCGGACTTTCGCGCTAGTAAATGTCGACATCAAGTATATCTATTAGTTTTTAGGCCTAACCTGACTTTCCCAATGGTTTATTTGTAATTGCCGTCATATAGCCTGTCTGGGATGTATTTTGTTATAACTAATTTGATTAAAACTTACTAAGACACCAAATGATTTCATGCTTCATATTTTTGCTTTTAGTCTAACAAAATATGACTCAATATGTCTTTAATTAACCATGGCAATGTGAATGTAGTGTATGCTTACTTGTTGTACGTTTTTTAATTGGATGCAGTGGAATAAATATTTGTGTAAGTTTTATAATTACATTTAGTTGTTACGGAAATTTTTTGAAAGGTCATGCTATGTCGGAAACCTTGAGAAAACGTGCCGCTCTGCAAATGTCCGCTTAAAACTCAAAATAGGTCCCAACCGAAAGCTCTCGTGCTTTAGGAGATGTCTCATCCAATCAAGGAGAGCGACAGCACATTTGATGCCCTCATATCCCTCGGGAGATGCCAGATACTCCTGTGAACCTGGTGCTGCCTGGCAGAACACTGCACCGTCTCTTGAGGCCAACTACATTACACATAATGGCTAACAACTACCCTTACGTCGAATGGACTCACATTTACAAGGACGGATATACCACCACAGAGACCAGCGGGGCTGGAATCTATACAGCCTTCATCCACCTTGCCACAAGGTTTACCACTTTAAAGGCGAAGTTTCAGCCATTTGTTATGCCTCAAAAATGCTTTTAACTTGCACCGATACAAATAAATTGGCCTTTCTTTCTACTTCAGCGTTGCAGATTATTCCAACTTTTACACAGAATAGAGATTGTTTTATAATGGATTAAGCAGACAAGCTCGCTTAGCCTTGTTATAAAACTTATCAAGAAAGTCACCCTTTACCTTATCCAGCTTCATTAAGCCTTATAAAACGGCTTACATCAATTGGACTTCGCAGATTCCTCCACCTGTCCTCTCTGTCTATACGATAAAGTTACGGTTACCCATCAGGCAATCTCCAGCCCTTGTATCCCTTCAATACAATGATAAAGTCATCACAACAATGTCCTTGTTTCACTTTCCTGACGTAGAGCTCCACATACTCTCCAAGTATTCCAACTAATCAAACTAAATATTTGCCTTCCTGTGCACATTTCTTTTTTTTAAAACAAAATTTCTCCTTCATTTATTTTATTTTTATTGAATTGGAAGTGTTGTTTAATTATATTCTGCTGTTTCACTACAAATATCGCACAGCAGTCAATATTGCACAAATATTTCGCTTTTAAAAGAGCCATCTTCGTCCTAATGATGAAGATAAAATTAAACCCCGATATTAAAGGGAAAGTGAGAGAGAGATTGGGGGAGAGAGAGAGACAGGATAGCAGAAAGAAGCATTGAAAGAAAAGACAGAGACGGAAATACAGAGTAAAAAGAGAAGAGAAAGCGTAAGAAACAGAAACAGTAAGGGATGGGAAAAAAAGAAAAAGAGAAGGAAGAAACTGGAAACACAGACAGAGAAAGACTATTTCATTGTAAGAAAATGTGTTTTTGTGTTCCAGAAACACTATTTCCAGAATATGAGAGAAAATACTTATTTTTAGAAACGTGTTTAAAGAGACCTGCAGGAAAGACATATTTGTCGAGAAGTATGTAGCGAGAAAAATACTTGGTTGTAGGGAAATGATAAAAGCTTTATGGAAATAATTGAAAACTGGAATAATTTTTAAACAAAAACGATATTCTATATGACACTACTGGTAGAAGAAATTTTTAGTGGGAATAGTCAATGAAACGTCAATTATAACGAAGTAAAAAAATGTACAGAATTTGATAGGAATGATGAAGTAAATGCAGAAATAAGAAAAACGTCTTCTAAATAAGAAACAGGCAGTTTCTATCGCCGTGAAACATGACTACAACACTAAAAGTCACATAATTATGGCATTTTAAATTTAACTACCTTTTATGCTTCAAAATAATCTTCTTGATAAAATCTGTATTGGTCGAAAGGTGTTCTACATTCAACACAAATTTACTAAAAAAATAAATTTAAAGGATATATAAAATACTTGTAAATATTGTAAGAAAAATACCAAGCCATTTAATTAGGATCTATGTTTGCTTGAGCATTATCTGTGAAACCTTTAACTTTAGGGTTAAAATCTAACTAAATGGTTGAAATATTTTCTTACATTCAACTTGTACATACTTTTAGGCTAGACTTGTATTGCCTGGTATCAATGAAAGGGAACAAAGCAGTGGAAAGGAATGTATACAGGAAGGAATATAAGAATAGTAAGAAATGTTGGGAGGTAAGAGGCAGTTGTGATGGAGGGAAACACGGTTCTACATGGGAAGGGACACAAAGTGAAATAGCCCAAGTGCATCGATACAAAGGCTTTTGCTGATAGATAATAAATAACTTACATGCCAGCAATTTCTAAAATAAAACTAGAATAAACGGTTTTCAACCTTAATTTAAAAACTGAAATAAATACCAAAACTGCGTTATTTAGTTTTATTGAATAAAACTCCAGCTATATTTCCGTTAATAAGGTGGAAACATACCTTCCACTAACAGTGCACTTACCATAAACAATTAATATACATAAATAAAGTATCCATTTGTAAATAAAATATAGTGATATAGATTCATATACTTTATCTATTAGAAATAAATACACGACCAATAAACAAACTAACTCTAGAGTACACTGATGGGACATTTATGTAGTTTTAATAGCTATTTAGCAATGCGATAAATTACTTAGTCTTGATAAAAAAATCAATAAGTACGTTTTCGGCAATAAGTTGAAAACCTTGAAGTTTTGCATTTAGCAGAGAGCAAAGGTTTTCACTATATTTAACTACGTAACATTTAAACGCATTTACTATTTAAGTACAAAATATTCTAGTTCAACTATCCCCTGCCCGGTTATATGTCGATGTCATACATCTAAAAATATATATATATATATATATATATATATATATATATATATATATATATATACATAATGTGAAATTTGAATCTAACAGTGGTTTATTCGTAACTGACGGGATATACCGTCTAGAGGCCACGAATATATAGCGATATAGGCAAAATTAGGTTAAATAAGTTGATTAAAATTTACACAGTCTCCAAAAGTTTTTAAGCTTCATATTTTTGCTTTCAAACTAAGAAAATATTATTCAAAATGTCCCTAAAAACAATGGTAATATAAATAAAGCGTTGTTTAATTGTTGTACGATTTAACTAACTACTGTAATATTAATATGTTTTTCCTTTTATGTTTACATATTTAGTTGTTATTGAATTTTGATAGGGTCGAAAGCATTTGAAAAACGTAGTGCATTGCCAATGTCCTCTTTATACTCAAAATAAACTACTAGAACATAGTTCTCCTGGAGGAGCTCATCAATTAGGGCGAGGGATAGGCAAATCCCTCAGGAGATCCTTTTCTTCCAGTGAATATGGTTCATCACAGCGTCATCAACATAAACCACCGTGACTGATGGTCATCTGAGTTATAATTGCTGACTAACAACTACACTGCTACTGGATGGTCTCACGTTTACACGGACAGATTGGCCTTGGGAGAGTTTAGTTCAAAAGTCGTCCTAGTGGTTTTCACGGATATCACATTAAATACAATGTGACATCCATTTTTCATGCCACTTAAAGGCTTTCGAGTCACCGCTACAGTGAAGGTGGTCTTTCTCTTAACCTCAGCATTGCATGTTATTTAATCTACATTACCACAAAAATGTGATGATTTGTCAGGTGCAAAGAGCCCATACTTCAAATTTCAACCATTAATAAAGGGTTCCTTGGATAATGGGTCTCTGGATAGTCAGGTTTTGACTAAACGAGCGTGTAGACAAGCATACTAGAGCTGGTTGTAACCTTTCTCAAGATGGCAGTATATAGGAGCTGACGGTAAGATCTAAAGACCCACCTTATCTACCTCCAGAGCTAAATGGAACCCCCCTCGAACATAAGTTTAGTTACTAATCATGTTTACACTTGCAGAGATTGTTATAAAATAAATAATCTGAACTTGCTAGTCAGGTACAACTATTTATTTATACAGGCAACCTTGCAATAACGAGTGCGTTTTCGTACAGTGAATTTATGTATAGGTATAAAACATTTCATAAAACACTAAAATGGGTAACGTCAAAAAGAAAATGTTTAACAGTGATTGTAACTGCAGTAGTGGTTAGGGTGTTTCAAGCTGTTCTTACAATTAAATACGTAACAGTTTGTAATTGCTATGTTAATAATATTGTTTTCTAATTTTATTTTTGACGTTACTCATTCGTACAGACATCCTTAACTATGTACTTCATGAAAATAAAAATAGTAATCGGCTTGATATGCCGAATGATTTCAGAGTAAAAGTTACAAGTATGGAACCTAACATTTTTGAAATCATGAACTCAAAGTACAGATTCAATTCATCTCACTGAAATCATTATTGTGAAATTTTGATTCCTTGCAAATACATTATTTGAACTAATATTATTAATATTCTTATTACATTTTTATTCAATAGTGTTTGTATGTTTGTCGCAATTGAAACTGACTAAATTTGATTCTTGTGTTTACTTAATTAACTCCTTACTCAAAACCAAATATTAATGCGAAACACTTGTAAATATTTACAAACTTGCCTATAGTAGCACTTAATTTTATTTGTTAAGGACGGCCGTTTCGGGAGATGTGTCCCATTGTCAACTCGGACCGTAACATTACCATGCTCAATAAACTTCTTAAATGTACTTTTAATAAACATGTAATAACATCAAATTTACTTTTCAAATCTAAGAACAGTTTCCGACTTAAAGTAAGTGCATAGGCAAACCATGAATAACTTACCAATATCTAATATATAACTCAAATTACTATGCGTGTATTCTACAATTTAAGTTTGTGAATTTGAGGGGCCCTTGTCAATGTAACAATCATTGGGTTCTTGGAAACAATTTGTTGGTAACCACTGGCCGGCCTACACGCCTACTTTTACTTTATAGAAAAGTAATTTAAGGTACTGTAATGCTGAAAATAAAGTTATCTAGTGATATCTTTTGTATTTATTCAGTTTTAGCAATACATTCTTTACATTCCAGATGACTTCCTATTTGAACCTATTCATTAATTATATTTCATTCTTGATGATGTTGGTACTGTTTAACGACGAAAAACTTTCAATATAAATAATTAAATATTTTTGTATTTGAATAACCTATGTTGTTTAAATATATATATATATATATGAGAGAGAGAGAGAGAGAATAATGGTTTCCACTAAATGTGCTATTAACATAATAAATTATTTCCAACTTACAAACATTATGAAGCCCTTTTAAAAAATCGTTTGCTATAATAAATTAGAAAACAAGAAATCGTTTTGTAGAAAATTTCTGCTGCTATGTACAATTACCAAATTCTATTGAAGGCGATTGAAAACAATAACGTGAATAACTACGGGCTAAGTAGTTTGTCACGGTTGTGCATAATACAAATAAAATCAGCAAACGACACACATTCAAGGATACAACCCTTAGCGAGGGCAACCTTCTCTTTTCACGTATATTTGGAGGGTGCCGGGGTGTCATAATTCTCAACTATTGTAATGTTTTGAAATTAATACAGTATTTTGGTTTGATTAGAATGTCTAAAAGACCCCATAGTTTCTACTTAATAACAGTTAAACGTGTTGGATCAACTCCCAAGAAAATGTAGTCTAAAAATCACTTCCGCTGAAGATGTTTATAAACAGAGGAAGGAAGCAGTGTAAAGTTGTATAAAAGTAAAAAGACAGATAGCAACATACCTTGAAACCTTGTCCACCCATCCCATGGAGTCCTGAGGGAAGATGGTGTGTTACCCAAGTTGCAGTGTCCACCCCCACTACCAGCCGGGTTCTTGGGCTGGTCCTGTAAAATGTACAAGTTACCTTATATTATTCATCATCAGGTCACCGACTATGGCATGACGGAAGTTATATACTTAGTAACATGACTTAAGCCTTCATGATAGTGTGCACCTTGTTATATTTGAACCTTAGAATGATTTAGTATTTTGCTTTATAAAAGCTTTGTTAAAATATTAGGTTATTTTGCTTTTGATTTCTTCAATTCCTTCTGTTAGTTCGCTCTCTCCTTGTATATATCTTATTCAAATTTTCAATCGTTAAATTGTTTTTATTCTTACACTCAAAATTAGCCATATATTTTTAAAATTTCGCAACTATGGTTAGTTAAATGTAAAACAAGAAGAAGAGGAAATTCAGGAAATATTAGAAAATTAGCATGTAGGATCCTTATACCAACCATTGTGGGTTTCAGGACGTTTCAATGTACGTTACAATAATTATTAAATCATTTCAAATTTAAAAGCGTACAAACACATGCATATCTTGAAGTGGGTTGGCAGTGGATCACAATCAATAATAATCATCGGGATAACAAACTCCTTGACGAGCAATGGTCGCATTGCATTGCAGGTTATCGATTGTAAACTTATATATACACGATACTAAAATGCACAGAATGATAATGTGAAGAAAACACTCTCTTAGTACCACATTTTCAAACGAACTAAAATGTATAAAATAGTTTGGAATGTGTGGGAGTGTAAAGTGTAAGTTTTTAATTTCCAGATGAACATTCAAAGGGGAAACGTGGTTCCTATCCTACAGATAATAGTATAAGGAATTGTTCAGTAAATGCGACCCAAGTTTTCTTTACTGAATTTTTCATATGGTCATTACAAATTTACACTCCCAGAAATTCCAAATCATTCAAAAATGTTTACTTCGTTTAAAAACAAGGAGCTAAGAAAGTTTTTTTCTTCAAATACAAAAGAGATGAATAATGTAAGATTATATGATTATAAGAGACGCAAGAAAATTGACTCAATCGATGAAATTATTTTTAAAAAAAATTTAAAATAAGCATAATGTCTAGGGCCATGTGTTGTGGGACACTATACAAGTTATTTGTTCCAAATTCGAAAAAATAAAACATTATGTAGTAGCCATAAAAAAATTTGGACTTCTCTGGAATCGAAACAGGGAGGCTATAATTTAGTGGTTAACATCGGTAATAACTGCAAGGAATACAGTTTCATTTTAAATATAAACGCAATAATCAGTCACAAACATTGAGGTTTGTAGCGCGGAAAACTTTGGAACGTTCAACCTAACGAAGTCATCCTTACACAGTCGCCACGCTTAGAGACATATATATCGCTCCTCTTCCGTACATGTCCGCCCATTACGGGGGGACAAGGGTTTTTAACAAAAAACTAATAATAAGATCTGTAAAAAGTCCGTTTCTAAGCAACAATTTTAAATTTTGGTTTTGTTTTTATTAGTTTATTGGATCACTAACAGATAGCGTTTCAGCACTATATCACACCAAATTAAGTATTTCAAACATAGAGCCCCTTACTCACATATTAAATACTTGACAAATAAACGACATAAGTAAATTATAAACAAAACATACATAAAAACCGAAATATAAAATGAACAACATAATAGATATAAAAACATATATTTAAAATAATATTTGCTAGGCTAAAAATTTATATAAACCTATATATGCTTACCAACAGCAGTAAGGGTAAATATTCAATAAAGGTTTAAGAAAAGTACTTAGTTTTTACAAATATATATATATATATATAGTAAGTACAATATACTGTGTATGAAATACAAGACTTTTGAACATGTAACAGATGGTAATATCTTTATAATATTTCTTTTTTTAAATTTCAATGTAACATTATTATATGATTATCAAAGGAAAAGAGAATGGTAATATAGAGCTCACGGTTTCAATCAAATGATTATAGGAGAAGTGAAGATAATATAAACGTAAAATTCATACACAAAATAAAAGTTTCGGCCTAAATAAAATGTTTAAAACCATGTGCGGTGTTATTTGACACTAGGTTTTATAAATAAAGTGGAAAAGGTTTAAAATTTTTTGCCGGCTGAAAAAAGTATTTGAACGTGTCTGGATTCGAAACAGGAACGCTTTTATTGCTTGGTTAAATGTTATAAACTAAAAGACAAAATCTTACACAAAGACTGATAGCGTTTCAGCACAATGTCGCACCAAAATATGTATTTAAAACATAATCATATAATAAATACTTGACAAACAAAAGGGCATAAGTACATTTCAAATAAAACATACATAAAAACCGAAACATAAGATTAACAACAAAATCAGATATAAAATGAGGTATTTTAACAAAATTCATGTTACATTTAAAATGTATGAAAGAATTATATATATATATATATATATATATATATATACAGTTTTAAAAACAAGATTTGTAATATAAATGAAATGCTCTATGTATCTAATTACGAGTTTTTTATAAACAAAAAGCACATTAGTCTATGAATTATAAGTAAGTGCTACTATATTGCAATATATGCAATATATTTTATAAATATAAGTAAGTGCCAGTAAAAAAGTATTTGGACGTGTCTAGAATCGAAACAGGAACGCTTTTATTGTTGGATAAATGCGGTAATTATTACAAAAAGTACGGTTTAAACTAAAACACAATAATCTTACACAAAGACTGATAGCGTTTCAGTACAATGTTGCACCAAATTATGTATTTAAAACCTACTCATATAACAAATCCTTGACAAGTAAAGGGCATAAGTACATTTTAAACAAAGCATACATAAAAAACGATACATAAGATTTAAAAATGAAACATATTAACAAAATTCATGTTACATTTAAAATTTATGAAAGACTTATACACACACACACACACACACACACACACACACATATATAAATATATATATATATATATATATATATATATATATATATATATATATATATATATATAAAAGTCTTTCATAAATTTTAAGAATTTATATGTTGTGTTTGCGTGTGTGTGTGTGTGTGTGTGAGTGTGTGTGTGTGAGAGAGAGAGAGAGAGAGAGTGTGTGTGTGTGTGTGTATAGTAAATACAATGTAATGTGTATGAAATACGAGTCTCTCGTACATATGTCTCATGATATACATCTTTTTAATGTTTTTTAATGCTTTTTGGGTTTTGTCTTTAGTAGTTCATTGAATCACTAACAGATTGCGCTTCTACATGATTTTTCACGAAATAAAATATTAAAAGACCTAATATGTAAAGTATCAAATGACATGAATATATTGCAAATATTACATATGTAAAATACGTATCCAAGGGGTTAAAACTGAAACACAACGTAAAATTAGACGTAACATTAAGTAGCTCAACTTTTATAAAAAAAGTTAAAACAGGATTTATAATACAAGATCGTTACAATCCAAATCGTAAGTAGTTCATACTCTTCCAAAACAAGGAAGAATTTTTTGAAACTCTACTATTTACCGTCTGCAAATGTACAATAGTTACAGAGTATCTCACGCACACAAACATGCATGGGCACACAAACACACACTTACGCAGACAAATAAACACACACACACAAACACACCCACACTCAGACACACACACACACACACACACTCAGACACACACACACACACACACATAAACACACACTCAGCCACGCACACACACATACACTCACACACACATACACACACACAGACACACACACACACTCAGACACACACACACACACACACACATAAACACACACTCAGCCACGCACACACACATACACACACACACACACATACACACACACAGACACACACACACACACACACACACACACACACACACACACACACACACACACACACACACACACACACACACACACACACACAC
>JBAIZL010000002.1:372021581-372094081 GCA_036971475.1 Prosapia bicincta | reverse complement strand
ATGCCCCCATATCCATCGAGAGATATTCCTGTGAAACCGTTGCTGCCTGGCAGAACACGGCACCATCTCTTGAAGCCAACTACATTACAAATACTCGCTAATAACTACCCTTACGTCGAATGGACTCACATTCACAAGGACGGATCTACCACCGCAGAGACCAGCGGAGCGGGATTCTATACAGCCTTCATCCACCTTGCCAGAAGGTTTACCACTTTAAAGGCGAAGTTTCAGCCATTTGTTATGCCTCAGAAAAACTTTTAACTTGCACCGATACAAATAAATTGGCCTTTCTTTCTACTTCAGCGTTGCAGATTATTCCAACTTTTACACAGAATAGAGATGGTTTTATAATGGATTAAGCAGACAAGCTCGCTTAGCCTTGTTATAAAACTTATCAAGAAAGTCACCCTTTACCTTATCCAGCTTCATTAAGCCTTATAAAACGGCTTACATCAATTGGACTTCGCAGATTCCTCCACCTGTCCTCTCTGTCTATACGATAAAGTTACGGTTACCCATCAGGCCATCTCCAGCCCTTGTATCCCTTCAATACAATGATAAAGTCCTCACAACAATGTCCTTGTTTCACTTTCCTGACGTGGAGCTCCCATGCTCTTCCCGTATTCCAACTAATCAAACTCGTTATTTGCATTCCTGTGCACATTTCTTTATTTACAACAAAATTTCCCCTTCATTTATTTCATTTTTATTGAATTGGAAGTGTTGTTTAATTATATTCTGCTGTTTCACTACAAATATCGCACAGCAGTCAATATTGCACAAATATTTCGCTTTTAAAAGAGCCATCTTCATCCTAATGATGAAGATAAAATTAAACCCCGATAGTAAAAGGAAAGTGAGAGAGAGAGAGAAGGGGAGAGAGAGGGAGACAGGGTAGCAGAAAGAAGCATTGAAAGGAAAGACAGAGACGGAAACACAGAGTAAAAAATGGAGAGAAAGCGACGGATTGAGGAGTGAGAAGAAACAGTAAGTGGTGGGAAAAAGAAAAAGAAAAAGAGAAGGAAGAAACTGGAAACACAGACAGAGAAAGACTATTTCATTGTAAGAAAATATGTTTTTGTTTTCCAGAGACACTATTTCCAGAATATGAGAGAAAATACGTATTTTTAGAAACGTGTTTAAAGAGACCTGCAAGAAAGAAATATTTGTCGAGAAGTATGTAGCGAGAAGAATACTTGGTTGGAGGGAAATGATAAATGCTTTATGGAAATAATTGAAAACTGGAATAATTTTTAAACAAAAACGATATTCTATATGACACTACTGGTAGAAGAAATTTTTAGTGGGAATAGTCAATGAAACGTCAATTATAACGAAGTAAAAAAAATGTACAGAATGGGAAAGGAATGATGAAGTAAATGCAGAAATAGGAGAAACGTCTTCTAAATAAGAAACAGGCAGTTTCTATCGCCGTGAAACATGACTACAACACTAAAAGTCACATAATTATGGCGTTTTAAATTTAACTATCTTTTATGCTTCAAAATAATCTTCTTGATAAAATCTGTAATGGTAGAAGGGTGTTCTAAATTCACCACAAATTTACTGAAAAAATAAACACAGATTCGCATGAGCATTATCTGTGAAAGCTTTTACTTTAGGGTTAAAATCTAACTAAATGTTTGAAATATATTCGTACATTCAACTTTTACATACTTTTACGCTAAACTTGTATTGCCTAGTATCAATGAAAGGAAACAAAGCAGTTGAAAGGAATGTATACAGGAAGGAATATAAGAATAGTAAGAAATGTTGGGAGGTAAGAGGCAGTGTTGAGGGAGAGAAACACGGTTCTACATGGGAAGGGGCACAAAGTGAAATATTCCAAGTGCATCGATACAAAAGCTTTTGCTAATGGATAATAAATAACTTACATGCCAGCAATTACTAAACTAAAACAAGAGGTAACGGTTTTCAACCTTATTTTAAAAAGTGAAACAAAATACCAAACTGCGTTATTTAGTTTTATTGAATAAAACACCAGCTACATTTTCGGTAATAAGGTGAAACATCCAAAGATTTACCCGAAACATAGGCCTACATAAGACTCTAGTTAGGCTGTCTTTAGCAATTGTAAGTGCCGGCAACCACAGATAACCTAACCTTACTTCCACCATGGGTATTCGTACTTGATACACACAGGCGGTAGCATCGGAATGTATTTTTTTGTAAGTTAACATTTCGTAAATTAAGTTAACAAATACTCACAAAGTTTCCAAACGTTTTAAAGTTTCATATTTTTTGTTCTTATTCCAACAAAATATAACGACAAATGGCTTTACGTAACCAGTGACATTTATTCTTGATTGTTGTACGGTTTTAGCTGGCATAAATGATACTAATATTTGTATACTCATTGTATAGGATTTATTTATTTTTAGAATTTTTATAAATTTTTAAAGGATATTATTTTCTATTAGAATAGATTCTTCACTTCCTCAAAACCTCGCAAGGGCGCTGTCTACATATTTGTGTCAGAATAACACATTAGTACTCTTGTAAGGCTGACCGGCAGGCACAGACTGAAAGCAAGCTATATGTATGTATGTATGTATATATATATATATATATATATATATATATATATATATATATATATATATATCACTTTCACTTATGTACTTAAACAAGAATCTTACTTGGTATTTATGCGAGCGCTTTCAGAAGCTAGCGAGTGCTTCCATCTTCTGGCATACTAAACGTATTTTGGACTGCGGGCTGCGTTGAATCTGCTGTTGACCTTGATGTACCGTTAACTTCTATTTTTAGTTTCACTGCACTGTGCGAGTTTTTAGCATTTGTCTTGGGGTTTATACTGTCTATTAGATTGAATAATTTGTCGTTTTTTTGATTTTATTTGTATCTGTTCGTTGATGATGTTATTTTTATTTTTATAAATTTCTAGTTGTTCCCAGATTGTCATTTTGAGGCCTTTTTGAACTTTTTTTATTAGGTGTATGTTTTCTAATGTGGGGAATGTGTGTTTGTTTTTGATCGCGTGTGTGGCTAAGTTTGAATTATAAATTTCCGGTTTGATGTATGCATTGAGGTGTTCTTGATATCTATCTTTTAATTTCTTTTTGTTTGGCCTATGTATATTTTATTACAGTCTGGGCATTCGATTTTGTATATTCCGTTACTAAGTGTGGGACATATTTCTTCTGGTTGGTTTATTTTGTTGATTATGATTCCTGTGTTTTTGTAGGCTATGTTAATATTATTGTTTTTTAGTGTTTTAGTTATTCCTTTTATTTTGTATCCTGTGTATGTGAATGTAGCCCATTTTGTTGTTTGTGGTTCGATTTTAGGTTGATTTAATTTTTTTAATATTTTAAATTCTAATTTATCTATAGTTTTTTTATTGTATCCATTTTTTGGGGCTATTTGATATATTATTTGTTTTTCTTTTGTTTTTTCTTCATTTTTTAGAGGCAAGATAATATCAGAAACATAGCATCGCATGAAATCAACAAAATCATCAACAAAAAATTCAAAAAAGGAAATCACGTTGAAAATAAAGTACAAATAAACCAATTTAACAAACTGAAACAAAAACTATTCAAAAACGAAATAATTGCAGCTAAAGCGGACAAAAGCAACGCTACAGTTATCATAGCAAAAACAGAATACAACCAAAAAACAGAAGAATTCATAAAATCCAACAATTGCATAGAACTAAACAAAGACCCCACCAAAAAATACCATAACGAAATCATACAGTTAGCAAAAAACAATGACAATTTATTCAACCAAAAAAACCCCTACCAATACACAATAGACAACCCAAAACCCCCCAAAATGAACGCCCTCATCAAAATATATAAAACCAACAATCCCATAAGACCCTTAATAAATTTTAAAAACGCACCTGCCTATAAAATATCACAAACAATAGCCAAAAACCTAAAACACGAACTTAAATTGGAAAATAAATACACCATAAAAAATTCAATTGAATTAACGGAAATACTAAAAACAATAAACATAACCAAAAACACCAAATTCACATCATTCGACATCACAAACATGTACTCTAATATACCAATTAACGAAACCATCCAAATAATAAAAAACAAATTAACCAAATCACAAAATGCCTAAAGACCATACTAAACCAAAACTATTTCATATTCAATAATAAAATATATAAACAAACAGACGGCTTAGCAATGGGATCACCACTTTCAAGTATAATATCAGAAATTTACCTCCAAAAACTTGACGAATTAATCACACAAACCATAAAAACACACGACCCCAACGGACATTGGATACGATATGTCGATGACGGATTATACATTTCACAAAATAAAGCAATAAATAATAACATCATTCTAAATGAAATCAATAACTTACACCCTAACATACAATTCACCATGGAGGAAGAAATAGGCAATAAAATAAACTATCTAGACCTAACACTGACCAGAAATACAAATAACATTGAATATTCCATTTATAGAAAACCCACATAAACCATTAATACAATACCAAACCACTCCAACCATCCCCCACAACATAAAATGGCCGCATATAACTCACTTTTATACAGAATTCTAAAATTGCCTCTAAAAAATGAAGAAAAAACAAAAGAAAAACAAATAATATATCAAATAGCCCAAAAAAATGGATACAATAAAAAAACTATAGATAAATTAGAATTTAAAATATTAAAAAAATTAAATCAACCTAAAATCGAACCACAAACAACAAAATGGGCTACATTCACATACACAGGATACAACATAAAAGGAATAACTAAAACACTAAAAAACAATAATATTAACATAGCCTACAAAAACACGGGAAACATAATCAACAAAATAAACCAACCAGAAGAAATATGTCCCACACTTAGTAACGGAATATACAAAATCGAATGCCCAGACTGTAATAAAATATACATAGGCCAAACAAAAAAGAAATTAAAAGATAGATATCAAGAACACCTCAATGCATACATCAAACCGGAAATTTATAATTCAAACTTAGCCACACACGCGATCAAAAACAAACACACATTCCCCACATTAGAAAACATACACCTAATAAAAAAAGTTCAAAAGGCCTCAAAATGACAATCTGGGCACAACTAGAAATTTATAAAAATGAAAATAACATCATCAACGAACAGATACAAATAAAATCAAAAAACGACAAATTATTCAATCTAATAGACAGTATAAACCCCAAGACAAATGCTAAAAACTCGCACAGTGCAGTGAAACTAAAAATAGAAGTTAACGGTACATCAAGGTCAACAGCAGATTCAACGAAGCCCGCAGTCCAAAATACGTTTGGTATGCCAGAAGATGGAAGCACTCGCTAGCTTCTGAAAGCGCTCGCATAAATACCAAGTAAGATTCTTGTTTAAGTACATAAGTGAAAGTGATAAGTGTATACAAGAAAACAGTGTTGCATAATCTACAAATATATATATATATATATATATATATATATATATATATATATATATATATATATATATATTTATATATATATATATGTATGTATATATATATATATATATATATATATATATATATATATATATGTATATATATATATATACATATATATATATATATATATATATATATTTATATATTCTGCCTCACAGCTCCTACCTCAGTATGAGCATAGTTGCTTTACGGTGTGGTGTTGCTTACGAGTTTGGTGAATATTTTAAAATGGTGGCACCAATAACAACCCTTTCCCGTATGTAGAAATATTTCTTGACCATAGTGTAAAGGAAAATGAACACAAAAAGACAGACGCAAACACAGCATCACTCTAACTATAATGCAAAATACAAGATAGAAAAATCACTTCTAAACTTTTAAAAAGTGCGGAAAACCTTTTGAAAATTATGAAGAAATCGAATACGTTGCTTCGCTCGTTGCCAACTAAGGAGTGAGACATAGGCATCGAAAAAGTGGAAGCACGCTACGGATGCCTACTCCAGTGGTTCCCAACTGGAACTAACCCCTATGGGTCCGCGGGTAATGTCTTAGGGGTCAGTGAGATGTCACTGATATAAAAATATTTATATTTAACACATTCACTGCGGCCGTATCCGACCGTTGCATTCATCTAGAGACTTTGGTAGCCAAGAGATTACCTGAAGTGATGCATAAAACTCTCAATGTGGAAGTTTAACGTATTAACTACATTAAAACTTTGCAGTATAAATTGTTTTCTTTGTTATAGGGCAGTGAGAATGCTCCGCTTCTTAGTCATACCGAAGTAAGGTGGCTTACCCGAGGGGAAACTGATAAGTTTTTTGGTGTTAAGGATGAGGTCAGAATCTTGCATCTTGATACCAAGTATTGAGATTTACTTAGACATATCTTGGCTTTGAGTCACTGCTTACTTAACTGTGTGGGAACATTTGAAGGTTTTGAATCTAGGCTTACAAAGTAACAATATAAATATGTTCAAAGTAGAAGATAAAGTTTTTTCCTAAAAATGTCCGTTGTGGGCAACACCTTTCTGGACCTAATGAGAATTGGATTAGAACTCCTTTCTCCTTCTCCATCAAAAAAAGCACAAGATCGACTTCAACTGACCGGCAGTGGCTGTGGCATTTTCAAACTACCTACAGATGTGAACATGCATCCTCAAATATGTACTTCATGAAAAATAAATATAGGAATCGGCTTGATATGCAGAATGACGTCAGAGTAAAAGTGTGTACAGATTCAACTCATCTGACTGAAAACATTATTCTTATTATATTTTTATTCAATAGTTTTTCATTGTATGCTGCAATTATAACAGACTTTTGATTTTTGTGTTTACTTCAATTACTCCTTATTCCAAATAAAATATTAATATAAATAGGTTTATAAAATTTCGCCTGGACTACTAACTTTAACATGTGATAGTTTTATATTTTGTATCTTAAATCAAAACAAAACACTTCTTGAATATACTGATAATAAATTTGCAGTAGAATTAAATTTAATATTCATATGTAAGAACAGTTTCCACCTCATAACAAGTGGGTAGGCTATCCATAAGTTACTTATTAATAAATATTATAACTCAAATTATTATGTGTGTGGTTTACAATTTAAGTCTAAGTATTTGTAGGGCCCTTGCCATTATAACGAGGGAGTCCTTGAACTAACTAACTAGTGGTTTGTTCGTAACCACTAGGTTACAAACCCAGGTTTACATTATAGAAAAGTATTTTAAGGTACTGTAATGCAGGAAATAAGGTTTCTAGTGATATCTTTTGTCTTTATTCAGTTATAGCAAACCTATCTTTACATTCCGGATGAGCTATGACCTTCATGTGCATATATGTGTCTATATTGGATGGAGGGAGAGAGAAAAAAGAGAGAGAGAGAGAATAATGTGTTCCACTAACAGTGCACTTACCATAAACAATTTATATACATAAATATAGTATCCATGTGTAAATAAAATATAGTGATATAGATTCATATACTTTATCTATTAGAAATAAATACACGACCAATAAACAAACTAACTCTAGAGTATACTGATGGGACATTTATATAGTTTTAATAGCTATTTAGCAATGCGATAAATTACTTAGTCTTGATAAAAAATCGATATGTACGTTTTCGGCAATAAGTTGAAAACCTTGAAGTTTAGCATTTAACAGAGAGCAAAGGTTTTCACTATATTTACCTACATAACATTTAACCGCATTTACTATTTAAGTAGACTACAAAATATTCTAGTTCGACTATCCTGCGCCCGGTTATATGTCGATGTCATACATATATATATATATATATATATATATATATATATATATATATATATATATATATACACATACACACACACATATATATATATATATATATATATATATATGAAGTTAATATATTACTATTGTAAGTAATTTTACATAGGAAAAACAAACAGAACATTTAAAATAAGATTTGAAGAACATTATAGAGCATTCAAAAACAAAAATTCTAAAGTATCAAATGTTGCAGCACACCTAATATCCCATAAACACAAAATAACAAATTACGAAAATAACCTAACCATACTTGAAATAAATAACAACCCAATAGAACTAAACTCACTAGAAAAATAGCACATTTATAAAAACATACACAAAAATTTGATGAATCTACAAACAACATATACAGAAGACATACTATATAGAAATATCATACACACAGATCAAGAAAAAGTGCGCGTAACGTCCACAAACACCAACTTCACAGACCGAACATCTACAACAGAAAAACATCAGTGATTCGACAATGGTCAATTGACCGAAAGGTGCCTCATCACTCAAGGTAAAATTATTGCACTTAATGGTGGAAAAATTACTTACAATAGTAATATATTAACTTCATAAAGTCGGTGCAACGGAAAAACAATGGATAACGTTAAATATCAATAATATATATATATATATATATATATATATATATATATATATATATGGTGAAATTCGAGTCTAACAGTGGTTTATTCGTAATTGACGTGATATACCGTCTAGAGGCCACGAATATATAGCGATATAGGCAATATTAGGTTAAATAAGTTGATTAAAAGTTATACAGTCTCCAAACGATTTTAAGCTTCATATGTTTGCTTCCAAACTAAGAAAATATGATTCAAAATGTCCTTAAGAAACCATTGTAATATAAATAAAGCGTTTGTTTAATTGTTGTACGATTTAATTACCTACTGTAATGTAAATATTTCTTTCTTTTTATATTTACATATTTAGTTATTATTGAATTTGTATAGGGTCGAAAGCTTTTGAAAAACGTATAGAATTGCCAATGTCCGTCTTTATATTCAAAATAAACTACTAAAACCTGGTTCTCCTGGAGGAGGTCATCTGCATTATAAATGCTAACTAACAACTATACTGCTACTGGATGTTCCCACGTTTACACTGACAGATTTGCATTGGGAGAGTTTAGTTCGAAAGTCGTGCCAGTGGTTTACACGGAAATCACATTGAATACAAAGTGGCAACCATTTTCATGCCACTGAAAGGCTTTCGAGTTACACCGCTACAGCGAAGGTCGTCTTTCTCTTAACCTCAGCATTGCATGCTATTTCCTCTACATTACCACAAAAATGTGATGTTTTGTCAGGTGCAAAGAGCCCATACTCCAAATTTTAACCATTAATAATGGGTTCCTTGGATAATGGATCTCTGGACACTCAGGTTTTGACTGCATCGAGCGTGCAGACAAGCATACTAGAGCTGGTTGTAACCTTTCCAAGATGGCAGTAGATAGGAGCTGACGGTAAGATCTACCCGCCTTGTCTACCTCCAGAGCCAAATGGACCCCCCTCGAACTTAAGTTTATTTACTAATCATGTTTACACTCGCAGAGATTATTGTTAATTAAATACTCAAATACGTCAAAAAAACCTTTTACAGTGATTGTAACTGCAATAGTGGTTAGAATGTTTCATTAGCATGAATTGTTACATTCAAATATGTAACAGTTTGTAATAGCTATGTTAATAATATTGTTTTCTAATTTGGTTTTGACGTTACCCATTCGAACATGCATCCTTAACTATGTACTTCATGAAAATAAAAATAGGAATTGGCTTGATATTCAGTATGAATTCAGAATAAAAGTTTCAAGTATGGAACATAAGATTTTTGAAATCATGAACTCAAAGTACAGATTCAACTCATCTCACTGATTTCATTATTGTAGAGTTTTGATTTCTTGCAAATACATAATCATAAGTTTGAACTAATATTATTAATATTCTTATTACATTTTTATTCAATAGTGTTTGTATGTTTGTCGCAATTGAAACTGACTAAATTTGATTCTTGTGTTTACTTCATTAACCCCTTACTCCAAACAATATATTAATGCTAACCACTTGTAAGTATTTACAAACTTGCCTAAAGTAGCACTTAATTTTATTTATTGAGGACGGCCGTTTCGGATGAAGTGTCCCATTGTCAACTCGGACCGTAACATTACCATGCTCAATAAACTTCTTAAATGTACTTTTAATAAATATGTAATAACATCAAAGTTACTTTTCAAATGTAAGAACAGTTTCCGCCTTAACGTAGGTGGGTAGGCAAACCATAAATATCTTACTAATAACTAATATATAACTCAAATTACTATGCGTGTATTGTACAATTTAAATTTGAGATTTTGAGGGGCCCTTGTCAATGTAACGACTGATGCCCTCATTGGATCGTTAGAAACAATTTGTTGGTAACCACTGGCCTACACGCCTACGTTTAGTTTATAGAAAACGTTGTGTATTGCAACGGTCAGTGATACCGTGGCAAATAGGAAATAAATAATTTCCTGGTTTTAAGAAATAAAGTTGATTTTTAAATTAATCAAGTAGGGAGTTATACAAATAGGCTGTGTAATATAAAACAAGAAAACTTGGGTACTGACGATCAAGGTCGCAACAATAGAAACTTTGCATTAAAAGCAGAACGGAGACTTATCAGTTGGACTTCAATAATCTAGACACAAGCCAGTTTTATAAACTCTACAATCTAAAACTAGAGAATTTGAAGGCAAGGGTCGTTACGTTTTAACATGATAAGTCGAATTGTTGTTGTACTTTATTAGGATGTTTACAAGCCAGCTCATTGACCTTGTCAGGTAGAATGGAATGTGGAATTCACGTAACAGTCAGCCTGTATTACGACAAGGGGTTCTATCGGAAAACAAACAAACCCAGCTAGATAAACTGTACTTCCACAGATGACAAAATAATAACACGTAATACTTAAGATATAAAAGGAGATATGTTTAAAATATAATATTGTAAAATTAGTTAGGTTTTTAATTGCAAGTAGGCTTGTTATGAAGTCATTGTTTTTAAAGCCATAACTAATATAAATAAAATTGACGTGGTAAATAGATAAAGGAAATGACAGCCATTAGTGTGGTGAACAATGTGTCAATTGACGAAATATAATTTAGTATAGACAGAAGTGACTAATAAATTGCTAATGACTTGTGTTTGAAGTGTTTCAGGGTGAAAACTTACCAAGAGACAAGAGATTAATAATAAGGAAATTTGTGTAATAGAATAAGACAGTTTTAGTAGGAGTAAGATAAGGAAATGGTAAAAAATATTTTAATAAAGTAAACACATTTTTGACCTCTCTAGCGGGGAACTTGCAACAGTCAGTGATACCGTGGCAAATAGGAAATAAATTATTTCCTGGTTTTAAGAAATAAAGTTGGTTTTTAAATTAATCAAGTAGGGAGTTATACAAATAATAAAGAGTGAAAAGTTAAATAAAACCTTAAATAGAATAGTTAAGCTAAATTAAAAAATGTTATAAAATAAATTTGTAATAACTAACTAAATTTGAGCATCGGGAGTGAGGCGGAAACTTTCTAAGTGCTTAAAAAAGCTATATTAAGAACCAAACCACGTAGAACTTTCATCGACATTTTAAAAGAACCAGAATAAGCCAGAATGAACATTAGAGAAAACAAAATTCAAAAAACTTAAGAAACAAAAAAGTTACAGCAGTTTAAATAAAATAGACATTTTTCAGTGTTCCAAAAATAATAATCAAACTCTGCAAGCTAAAACAGATTCGTTGCCCGACTTGCCTGTACAAGGAATAAATCGAGAGATAGCAAGCATTGCAGGCGGGGTGAGGTAGGTTAAATTCACCGCTATATATACTAGGTCTCTAAGACTTTAGGGACAGTCTGAAATAAATTTTTAACACGAGGTGCCGCGGAACGCTATGCTGGACCGCGAGTAGGACCGTCACCAGGCCAGATGGACCAAAACCTCAGCGCTTTCGACATCCAGGACTACCAAAGGATGAAGGCTCCGGACTCAGCCTCCAGGACGCTGGAATAGAGGGAAACCACCACCGACGAACCAGGGATGGCGACTTCCGATGTCCAAGGACCAGGGAATCCAGACGAGGGACTCCAAGGACCGGCAGGAACATCTTTGGCAAGTCATTTTCTTTATTCGATACCAGTCACGTCAAATATAGTTAGTTAATTTTATTAAATTCAAACAAATCTGCAAGCTAAAACAATGACTTCACTCTTTATAAAATTTTAATAAATTGTATGCTAAATAAAATGAATTTATGTGACCAGAATATTTAAAATAATGAATATTAAACTTACAAAGGGTTTTTGGCCATAAGCCATTTATTTAAAGGAAATGAGAATTTTTCGAATATTATAAATTTAAAAATTAAATGTCATAAAATACGAATTTACCAATTCAATATAGGAGATAAATTTTATTATGTGTAATTTGGAAAATAATTTTATGTTTATGTCAATGTAATCAATCTATATGCAAATTATAAGATTTTAAAGCATAAGAAACAACAAGTTACTTAGTGAATTGTTTTGTTAATATAATTGTGTAGTACTTAAAAGGATAAATTTTCTTTTTTATTTAAATAAATAGAATTAAATATGTTATAAAGATCAACAGTATTTGCATTTCATCCTGTATCAAACAATCAATAAAAACTGTTTAGCTTTTTCCAACTAATATGAAAATGATTATTAAATCAGTAAACAAATTTAATTAAATTTCATTAAATGATAATAGATAAGGCCTAATGTTTTTAAAGAGTTTCTCTCTACTAACTTCATGAGCTAGTCTAAAGATTAGTTGGTTTTTTGTATAAAAGTCCAGAGATTTATCTACTGGCAGATTGTGTTTAAAAGGACACAGGAGCCTTTTAAAATAGGTAATTTTAAACACGATCATATTTTGCACGTTCCCTTGCTGTCTCTGCAGATCATCATCAGGTGGTAAGACTCTGTGTTTATTTTGTGTATTATTTTAAATGTGTTTCTTTCCAGCTGACTATTAAAATGACATGTGTGACTATACCTAGACCATACACAATTGATAAACTAATTTGGGAGAGTTTATACGTATTTTAAATAGTAGTCAGCGGGAATAGGCTTGTTGTGGGCTTAGCCCTACGAGCGGGAAACATACACTTAACTCAGGGAGTTTAGCACGGTTTTACAAGCAGGGTGATAGGCAGATTTTTGGTTGTTTATAAATAAGTTCTCTTGTAAACAATAAAATTTTGGTATTCTGCAAGAAAGGATATAGCAAACAGCAAACAGCGGCAGAGGAAGGTGGGGGGGACGTTGCAGTATGTGTATGTATATGTGTATATATATATATATATATATATATATATATATATATGAGTGTGAGAGAGAGAGAAAATAATGGTTTCCACTAAAAGTGCTATTAACATAAACAATTATTTCCAACTTACAAACAATATAAAGCCCTTTTAAAAAATCTTTTTATATAATAAATTACAAAACAATAAATCGTTTTGCTGAAATGTCTGCTGCTATGTACAATTACCAAATTCTATTAAAGACAAGATTTATAAAAACAATAACGTGAATAACTACGGGCTAAGTAGTTTGTCACAGTTGTGCATAATACAAATAAAATCAGCAACCTTGAACATTGAAGCATACAACCCATCAATAATGTTTTGAAATTATTGCAGCATTTTGGTTAGAATGTCCAAAAGCCTCAATAGTTTCTACTGAATAACAGTTAAACGTGTTGGTTCAAATCCCAAGAAAATTTAGTGTAAAAATTACTTCCGCTGTAGATGTTTATAAATAGATGAAGGAAGCAGTGTAAAGTTGTATAAAAGTAAATAGACAAATAGCAACATACCCTAAATCCTTGTCCACTCATCCCATGGAGTCCTTAGGGAAGATGGTGTGTTTTACCCAAGTTGCAGTGTCCATCCCCACTACCTACCAGGTTCTTGGGCTGGTTCTTTAAAATGTACAAGTTACCTTATATTATTCATCATCATATCACCATTTAAGGCATGAGGGAAGTTACATACTTGGTAACTTAACTTAAGCTTCATGATAGTGTGAACCTTGTTATATTTGAAGCTTAGAATTATTTAGTAATTTGTTTTATGATACTTAAAAAAGCTTTGTTAAAATGTGAGGTATTTTGCTCTTGTTTTCTTCAATTCCTTCTATAAGTTCGCTCTCTCTTTGTATATGTCTTGTTCAAATTGTCAATCGTTAAAATAGTTTTCATTCATCCACTCAAAATTAGTCATATATTTTAAAAAATTCGCAACTATGGTTAGTTAAATGTAAAACAAGAAGAAGAGGAAATTCAGGAAATATTAGAAATTTAGCTTGTAGGATCGTTACACCAACCATTGTGGGTTACAGGACGTTTCAATGTGCATTACAATAATTATTAAATCATTTAAGATTTAAAAGCGCACAAACACATGCATATATTTAAGTCGGTCGGCAGGGGATCACAATCAATAATATTCATAGGGATAACAAACTCCTTGACGAGCAAAGGTCGCATTGCATTGCAGGATATCGATTGGAAACTTCCATATACACGATACTAAAATGCACAGAATGGTAATTTGAAGAAAACAGTCTTTTAGTACCATATTTTCAAACGAACTAAAATGTATAACATAATTTGGAATGTGTGGGAGTGTAAAGAGTAAGTTTTTAATGTCCAGATGAACATTCAAAGGGGAAACGTTGTTCCTATCCTATAGATAATAGTATAAGGCATTGGTCAGTTAATGCGACCCACGTTTTCTTTACTGAATTTTTTATATGGCCATTACAAATTTACACTTCACACTCCCAGAAATTCCAAATCATTTAACAATATTTACTTCGTTTAAAAACAAGGAGCTAAGAGAGTTTTTTTCTTCAAAAACAAAAGAGATGAAAAATGTAAGATTATATGTTTAAGTGACGCAAAAAATTGACTCAATCTTTGAAATTATTTCAAGACAAGTTTTAAAATAACCATAATGTCTAGGGCCATGTGTTGGGGGACACTATTCAAGTTATTTGTTCCAAAATCGGAAAAATATAACATTATGTAGTAGCCTGAAAAAAATTTTGAATTCTTTGGAATCGAAAACTGGGAGGCTATATTTTAGTGGTTAACATCGGTGATAACGGCAAAAAGTACAGTTTCAATTTAAATATAAAGACAATAATCAGTCACAAACATTGAGGTTTGTAGCGCGGAAAAATTTAAAACGTTTTTAACCTATAGTGATATAGGAAAAATTAGTTTAAATAAGTTGATTAAAATTTACACAGTCTCCAAAAGTTTTTAAGCTTCATATTTTTGCTTTCAAACTATGAAAATATAATTCAAAATGTACTTAAGAAAGCATGGTAATATAAATAAAGCGTTGTACGATTTAATTAACTACTGTAATATAAATATTTTTTTCCTTTTATATTTACATATTTAGTTATTATTAAATTTTTATAGGGTCGAAAGCTTTTGAAAAACGTAGAGCATTGAAAATGTCAGTTCTTATATTCAAAATAAACTACTAAAACCTGGTTCTCCTGGAAGAGCTCATCAATTAGGGCGAGGAATAGTCCTTACCTTCCCCTCAAATCCCTCAGGAGATCCTTATATTCCAGTGAATATGGTTCATCGCAGCGTCATCTACATAAACAGCCGTTATTGATGGTCATCTGAATTATAAATGCTGACTAACAACTACACTGCTACTGGATGGTCCCACGTTTACACAGACACATTTGCCTTGGGAGAGTTTATTTCGAAAGTCGCTCCAGTGGTTTACATGGGAATCACATTGAATACAAAGTGGCAACCATTTTTCATACCACTGAAAGGCTTTCGAGTCACCGCTAAAGCAAAGGTGGTCTTTCTCCTAACCTCAGCATTACATGCTCTTTCCTCTATATTACCAAGAGCATGCAATGCTGAGGTTAAGAGAAAGACCATCTTGGTGGTCAGGTGCAAAAGGCCATACTCCAAATTTTAACCATTGATAAAGGGTTCCTTGGATAATGTGTCTCTGGACAGTCAGGGTTTGACTGCAACGAGCGTGCAGACAAGCATGCTAGAGTTGATTGTAACCTTTCTCATGATAGCAGTAGATAGGAGCTGACGGTAAGATCTAGAGACCCGCCTTATCTACCTCCAGAGCCAAATGGACCTCCCTCGAACATTTGTTTAGTTACTAATCATGTTTACACTCGCAGAGATTATTGTTAAATAAATGCTCGGGACTTGCGAGTCTGGTACAACTATTTATTTATACAGGTAAACTTGCAATAACGGGTGCGTTCTCGTACAGTGAATTTATGTATAATTAAAAAACATTTCATAAAACACTAAAATGGGTAACGCTAAAAAGAAAAGGTTTATAGTGATTGTAACTGCAGTAGTGGTTAGAATGTTTCATTAGCATGAATTGTTACAATTAAATATGTAACAGTTTGTAATTAATATGTTAATAATATTGTTTTCTAAATTTGTTTTTGACGTTACCCATTCGAACAGGCATCCTTGACTATGTACTTCATGAAAATAAAAACAGAACTGCCGTTTCGGGAGATGTGTCCCATTGTAAACTTGGACCGTAACATTACCATGCTCAATAAACTTCCTAAATGTACTTTTAATAAACATGTAATAACATCAAATTTACTTTTCAAATGTAAGAACAGTTTCCGCCTTAAAGTAAGTGGGTAGGCAAACCATAAATTATTTACCAATATCTAATATATAACTCAAATTACTATGCGTGTATTCTACAATTTAAGTTTGAGAATTAGAGGGGTCCTTGTCAATGTAGACCGATGCCCTCATTGGGTCCTTGAAAACAATTTGTTTGTAACCACTGGCCTACACGCCTACGTTTACTTTATAGAAAAGTAATTTAAGGTACTGTAATGCTGTAAATAATATTTTCTAGTGATATATTTGTATTTATTCAGTTTTAACAAACCATTCTTTACATTCCAGATGACTTCCTGTTTAAACCTATTACCTTCGTGTACACACACATATATATATATATATATATATATATATATATATATATATATATATATATATATATATATATATGTATATTAAATACGTTTTCTTGTTTAATAATTTAAAATAACATAGGTTATTCAAATAAAAGAATATTTATTAATTTATATTCAAAGCTTTTCGTTTGTAAATAGTACCACATCGTCAGGAATGTAAATTCATTAATTAATTTTCATTCCTGATGATTTTGGTACTGTTTACCAACGAAAGGCTTTAATTATTAATTATTAAATATTCTTGTACTTGAATAACCTATGTTGTTTAATTATACATACATACATACATACATACATATATATATATATATATATATATATATATATATATATATATATATATATATATATGAGAGAGAGAGAGAAAAAATAATAGTTTCCACTAAATGTGCTATTAACATAAAGAATTATATCCAACTTACAAACAATATGAAGCCCTTTTAAAAAATCGTTTGCTATAAGAAATTACAAAACAAGATATCGTTTTGTAGAAAATTTCTGCTGCTATGTACAATTACCAAATTATATTGAAGACAAGATTTATAAAAACAATAACGTGAATAACTACGGGTTAAGTAGTTTGTCACAGTTGTGCATAATACAAATAAAATCAGCAAACTTGCACATTCAAGGATACAGCCCTTAGGGAGGGCACCCTTCTCTTTACACGTATATTTGGAGGGTGCCGGGGTGTCATAATTTTTAACTATTGTAATGTTCTGAAATTATTGCAGTATTTTGGTTTGCTTAGAATGTCTAAAAGCCCCAATAGTTTCTACTGAATAACAGTTAAAGGTGTTATTTCAAATCCCAAGAAAAGTTAGTCTAAAAATGACTTCCGCTGAAGATGTTCCTATAAATAGGAAACAGTTGTATAAAAGTAAATAGACAGATTGCAACATACCCTAAATCCTTGTCCACTCTTCCCATGGAGTCCTGAGGGAAGATGATGTGTTACCCAAGTTGCAGTGTCCATCCCCACTACCTGCCGGGTTCTTGGGCTGGTTCTGTAAAATGTACAAGTTACCTTATATTATTGTCACCGTCTATGGCATGAGGGAAGTTATATACTTAGTAACATGACTTAAGCCTGATATTGTGCACCTTGTTATATTTAAAGCTTAGATCTATTTAGTAATTTGCTTAATCAGACGTAAGAAAATGTTTCCTTTTATTAGTTCGCTTTCTTCTTGTATATATCTTGTTCAAATTTTTAATCGTTGAAATAGTGTTTATCCATCCACTCAAAATTAGCCATATATTTTTAATATTTCGCAACTATGGGTAGTTAAATGTAAAGCAAGAAGAAGATGAAGTTCAGGAAATATTAGAAAATTAGCATGAAGGATCCTTACACCAACCATTTTGGGTTTCTTGACGTTTCAATGTGCATTACAATAATACAATAATTATTAAATCATTTAAGATTTAAAAGCGTACAAACACATGCATTTCTTGAAGTGGGTCGACAGTTGATCACAATCAACAATATTCATCGGAATAACAAACCCCTTGACGAGAAAAGGTCGCGTTGCATTGCAGGATACTTCCTGCAACGATATACATGATACTAAAATCCACAGAATGATAATTTGAAGAAAACACTCTCTTAGTACCACATTTTCAAACGAACTAAAATGTATAAAATAAATTGGAATGTGCGGGAGTGTAAAGAGTAAGTTTTTAATGTCCACATGAACATTCAATGGGGAAACGTGGTTCCTATCTTATAGATAATAGTATAAGGAATTGGTTAGTAAATGCGACCCACGTTTTCTTTACTGAATATTTCATATGGTCATTACAAATTTACACTGCCAGAAATTCCAAATCATTTAAAACATTTTACTATGTTTAAAAACTAGGAGCTAAGAACGTTTTTTTTCTTCAATTACAAAAGAGATGAAAAATTTAAGATTATATGATTATAAGAGACGCAAAACAATTTACACAATTGATGAAATTATTTCAAAACAAGTTTTAAAATAAGCATAATGTCTAGGGCCATGTGTTGTGGGACACTATTCATGTTATTTGTTCCAGAATCGAAAAAATAAAACATTATGTAGTAGCCTAAAAAAAAATTGGAATTCTCTGGAATCGAAACAGGGAGGCTATAATTTAGTGGTTAACATTGGTGATAACTGCAAAAAGTACAGTTTCGTTTTAAATATAAATGCAATAATCAGTCACAAACATTGAGGTTTGTAGCGCGGAAAAATTTGGAACGTTTTCAACCTAACGAAATCAGCTATACACAGTCGCTACGCTTAAAGACATACATATCGCACCTCTTCCGTACATGTCCGCCCATTACACGGGGACAAGGGTAGTTAACAAAAACCTAATAATATGATCTGTAAAAAGTCCGTTTCTAAGCAACAATTTTAAATTTTGGTTTTGTTTTTATTAGTTTATTGAATCACTAACAGATAGCGTTTCAGCACTATATCACAACAAATTAAGTATTTCAAACATAGAGACCCCTACTCACATATTAATTACTTGACAAATAAACGACATAGGTAAATTATAAACAAAACATACGTAAAAACCGAAACATAAAACTGACAATATAATAGACATAAAAACATATATTTAAAATAATATATGCTAGGCTAAAAATTTATAAAATCCTATATATATATCTAGAGTTTTAAAAACAAGATTTACAATATAAAATATAATATACGATGTATCTGTTTACTTCTGTCTCATAAACAAAAAGCACTTTTATTTCTTTTGAAAAAAGTATTGTCTAAGCATTCTTACGGTTTTTCTACAAATGTAAAATTTAAACGTTAATGACGAAATTCTTATAGGGTTACTATGCTTCAGATCTGTGCCAGTATCTTGCACTCCTGCAAGATGTTAGATGAGAGGTTTTAACTGTGCATTTATGTGTGTTGTTGACCAAAATTACTTCCATGATGAACATTCGCACAGTTTTACCGACAGAGAAAAGGTTGTGACTGCAAAGCGATCAATGAATTCAACATAGAAGGTTGCCGCAGCCGTCCTTGACCTCCTCTGGCCTTCTTAAAAACTCCTAATGCTTAGAGATTTTTCTGAAAAGAAAATTTGTTCACAAAGAAAATAATGTTGAGTCGTTGCTCAATAATTTTGTCAATATCCATTCTGGCGAACAGTAAAAACATACACCAGCAATAAACGAAGCAAGCACATCAGTACGCAGAGCTCATCTGACGGCTCACTAGCTATCCGGCTATTACATCGGACCACAGCCGATATATTTCATCAGTTCTGTGCGTTTATTGGTTCCTGTATGTATCTAACGGTTGTTTTACCGCTTTAAAACAGAAAATTATGTTATAAATATTTCTAGCTTATTCGAAACAATTATAGATAAAACAAAATTTTGATTGTAAACTATAAAATCTAACAGCTACTGCGTATAGAAGCAATTGCTTGCTTTCTGCCAAAGTTTACGCCTTGCATGCAATGCTGCAGAATTGTTGCACCTGACTGCATTCCTACAGTGGGAATATACATTGGGATCTACATTGAGATTGGGATCTATGCACAGTCGTGACACAACACGTGTTACTAAAACGTAATGCATTGTGTAATGTATTCACTGATAATGAGGATAACCCGAAACATCGAGACGCTTAAAGTATGATTGTGAGTTCATGTTTAGCTATTTATTAATCAATTGCTAAAATATTACTTATGTCTTATATCCACGAGAGAACCGCTTAAACAGAGTGTGGAGGTTGATCGAACTTCTACAGAAGCCTTGTGGATTTATTATTTCTTTGTACTTTGTGAAACGAGTATATAAAGTTTGCTCTGAGGGCTTATGATCACATTTTCTCAAACTGTGACTAACGTAAAGCATTAGTATGACGTGAAATGACACCTAAGTAGAAACATCTCGCCTTGGTTGCATAAGTTAGCTACCAGAGTGGGCTACTGGCTGTGTTACTGCGACATACATACTCAGTATGAGGACTTCGCCAAGCTTAGGGTTATCTCGTTGCATACACATACAACAACAGTAAGGTTAAATATTCAATAAAGGTTTAATAAAAGTCAGATTAGAGGTTTCGAACATATATCAGATGGTAATACCTATATAATATTTCTTTTTTTTAATTTCAATGTAACATTATTATATGATTATCAAAGGAAAAGAGAATGGTAATATAGAGCTAAAGGTTTCAATCAAATGATTATAGGAGAAGTGAAGATAATTTATACGTTAAATTCATACACAAAAAGATGTTTCGGCCTAAATAAAATGTTTAAAACCATGTGCCGTTTTTTGTGACACTAGGTTTTATAAATAATGTGGAAAAGGTTTCACATTTTTTGCTGGCTGAAGAAAGTATTTGGACGTGTCTGGAATCGAAACAGGAAAGCTGTTATTGCATGGTTAAATGCGGTAATTATTACAAAAAGTACGGTTTTTGTTATAAATAAAAACACAACAATCTTACACAAAGACTGATAATTAAAAAGCACATTAGTCTATGAATTATAAATAAGTGCTACTATATTGCATTATATGCTACTATATGCTACATGTTTTACAAATATAAGTAAGTGCTAGTATAGATAAGTTGTTAACATATTCACAAGTGTTTTAGTAGGAACTTGTAGCTCACGTGTAGAAGGAATCAACAATTATATATATATATATATATATATATATATATATATATATATATATATATATATATATATATATATATTAAATATGGAAATACGATTTCATTTATTACAGTTAATGATTTAAAATATTTTGTATATTTGTATAGATTTGTATATTTTTCAAAGATTTTTACCAATAAAATATGTATTAGCTACTTCAGGAAAAAATTATATAACACAATTTACATATATATATATATATATATATATATATATATATATATATATATATATATATATATATATATATATATATATACATATATATATATATATATATATATATATATGTATGTGTGTGTGTGTGTGTGTGTGTGTGAGTTTGTGTGTGTGTGTGTGTGTGTGTGTGTGCGCGTGCGTGCATGTGTGTGCGTGTGTTCTACATGATTTTGCACGAAATAAAGTATTAAAAGACCTAATATGTAAAGTATCAAATGACATGTATATATATTTCATATATTACATATGTAAAATACGTATTCAACAGATTAAAACTGAAAAACAACGTAAAATTAGACATAACATTAAGTAGCTCAACATTTATAAAAAACGTTAAAAAAGGATTTATAATACAAGTTCGTTACAATCCAATTCGTAAGTAGTTCATACTCTTCCAAAACAAGGAAGCATTTTGAAAAGAGTTTTGTTTTGAAATTATACTATTTACCGTCTGCAAATGTATAACAGTTACAGAGATACTCACGCACACAAACATGCATGGACACACACACACACTTACACACACACACACACAAACTGAGCCACGCACATACACAGGCACACGCACACACACACACACACACACACACATACACACACACACACACACACACACACACACACACACACACACACACACACACACTGCAACGGGCCCGCTCACCACCTCACCACCGCCGCATCATACGCTCACTTACCCAGCCGTCAACCCTTTCGTTGACCAACTCTAGCGCATAACCAGCACACGCGCTCGCTGCAGAGCAAGAATTTTGAAACGAGCCGTTCGTAGCCAAAGCTACGAACGCTGTGCAGTGCTCGCCAAAATCTGCCAGAGAACAAGTTACTGGACTTGAAAAACAAAAAACCTAACTTGCTGAGAATTTACCTTTTACGGGTGGGTCATCCCGGGGAGGGAGTTCTTTTTAAAGGCATATAATCGGCGAAATGACCATATCGATTGTAGGAGAGTGTACGAAATTTATTTAAAAGAATACTCAGTTTGTTTGCAAGTTAGTTAAACAATATTTATTTTTAAATTTTGAAATCTATTTATTTAAATATGCATAGCACAGTATGCATTTCTTTAAACTTGAATTACATTTATTTGGTATCTTGCTTATTTTTAGAAAACAAAATATTTGTTTATTTTATTTGAAAATTTTACATTTAACTAAGATTTTACAATTTTTGTTTACTACCTATTGGTATATAAAGAAGCATAATACTTTACCCAATTAATTCCTCAATATTGTTTGTCAAACTTTAACCCTTTCAACCTGAAATTTGGTTGTTACCTTCAATTTAAAATCCTTAAGTGAATCTTCAAAACATTTGACTACTTGATTTATTTTTATTTCAATATTCCTTGTTATGTAACCTTGAAAATTTAATTGACAATATTCGTTTACGTTTACTTAGATTTTCAATTAAAAGTAAGTTGCTAAATACTAAAAATTTTCGTGTCAACCCTTTTGTTTCTGGCAAAGCTTTACTCTTCAGTACACTCCGAAAGCTCCCTAAACTTTACATTTTGTTCAACTAGTTAAAATCTCTACAAAACAACATCTATATAGCCATGTATGTGTTAAAATTTTTCCTATATCTTTATTAACTTTAATTAACTTTTCAAAGTAATTTTCTACTTCCTTTTATATGTAGAAATTAATTCTACTTTACTGAACAACCTTAAAACAATTTCATAAATTACATTATGTTTATAAATAAAAAATATCAAAGTACATACTGAAAAAGATATTATATTTATAAACATATAGATATATCTACCAAAAGATATCCAAAATATTTACTGAATAATAAATTATATTTAATAAAAAATATTAAAACATTTGGTGAGTGAAATCAAACATTTACTGAATGGAAATTACAATATTTACTGCATGTTTAATTAAAGCATTTTCTGAAACATATTTAAAAGCCTTTCTGACAGATCCTTAATCATTTACCAAGAGGAATCCATACATTTACTGAAAATTATTTAACATATTTAATAGAAAATATTTAACCCTTTTACTAAAATTTAATTAACCCTTTCTGCAAGAAAGTCATACATACTGGAAATTAACTAACATTTACTGAAAATTTATCAATGCAATTTCTGAAGGAAATTTATACTTACTAAAATCGAGATTTCTTCTGTTTGTTTTAAACTATTAAACAATGAACAAAAAGTAAAACCTTAGAGAGGTCATAGTACATAGCCCTTAGGGTCCTACTGTGAAATTTAATTTGGTTCTTACAACTACTCTTAAATATTCTTTATAGAATCTGGAGTACGGCCTTTTAGTCCGCTGCCTATGAAGGCTACATTCAAATACAGTTATTGCTATATTGAGAACATAAATCAAGTATTTGATTTGTTTTGTAAAATTTACTAATCTGTAAAGGCTTTTGACATTGAGACGATCACAGACATTAAAAAAAACACTCGGATGGACGTATTTCCCCAAGTACTTTCACAAATAGTAAGAAAGGCGTTAACAGGTGACAAAAGACAAACACAGGTAAAGGGTGGGAGTGGGGAAACACCTGTTGTCCAGTTTAACAAATATTTTAGTTACTATATTGGGTTGAGAGTCATAGACTAACGACAGTGAGTTAGGTAGTGACCGGAATAATTATATTTCAGAATAGTAGATTCCTCTTTTGTAACAGTGAACATAATATCGGAAAGTATAAAATGGACAACGTCATCGGTTTATCAAGTGAATAATGTATGCCAGAGGTTCTAAATTTAATCATTAAAGGACGATGTCACGCCGTAAAGTTAAAGCGAGTTACCAAGCCCGGTTTAATATAATCTGAATTTAACAGTGTACTGTTGCGTGAGAAATTAGTTGACTTAGTTATATGTGACTGTGTAATTGCTATATGGATAAATCATCTGTTTTGTAGCATATAAGTGATATCAGACTCTCAAGGTAAAGGCTTGATTATTTTCCTTTAAACTACATTTTTCTAGTTTTTAAATGTTATAATAAGCCAATAAGTTTGATGAAATTATTTTAATCAATTCATTTGTTCTATGTTTAAATATTTAACTGAGGTTTACACAGCAATAAATTTGTTTATAATTTTATATTTTGTAGGACATTTAGGCATTTAGCAAACTACACATTTCAATTTAAAAAATATTATTTATGTTTCAATAAAAACAATTAATTAACTAACAACCACAAGTAGGCCTACACTCCTTGATGTTATAAAATATTCTCAATGTATTTATAGTACTGGGATAATAGTATTACATAATAATATGCTTAAATAACGTTAGGGCTACTTGCAGATTATTAACATGCTACGTTACCACGACACATACTCAGTATGAGGACTACTCCCGGCTTAGGTTTCTCTCGTTGCATACACGTACATATGAAGTTGCAATCAATAGGCCTATTCAATACGTTTTTATATCCGTTCAATGTTTAATAAAAGTGCTTAGGTTTGTAAAATGCAAGCAGAATATATAATCGTTGAATGTTTAATAAAAGTGCTTAGGTTTGTAAAATGCAAGCAGAATAAGAATATCATTACAAAAGGGTTAGTTTTATATTAGTCTATGTTTAATTTTGAATTGTTCTAGCCTGTCCGTTTGTTGTATTATAGTAATTGTTTGAATGAAATTAATGTCCTCTTATAAATAATTAAAACGTAGCCTGTACGAGTATCTCTCTCTCTCTCTCTCTCTCTCTCTCTCTTTCTCTCTCTCTCTCTATCTCTCTCTCTCTCATAACATAGGGTGATATGTTATTGAGTTGTAAGTATTTCAAATACGGCAGTAATATTAATTTATATATTTTTCACCAATAAAATAAGTATTAGCTTCTCCAGGAAAACAATGATATAACAAAATTTACATACACAGTGTAAATACAATGTATTGTGTTTGAACTAAGAGTCTTTCGTGCATGACGTTCATGGTAACATCTTTTTAATGCTTTTTAAATTTTTTTCTATGTAGCATTAGAGTAGCTTATACGAGAGAGTTTATACGAATATAGAGTAGCTTATGGTTATAAACATATGATTATAAGAGAAGCAAAGATAATAAACTATCCTGTAGTTTATTACCAAAAAAAAATTGGTATAAATAAAATGTCTAAAATCATGTGCCATGTTGTGAGGCACTATCTAAACTTTCATTCTAAAAGAAGAGAAGTTTAACATTTTTGGCCGATTGGAAAATATTTGAAAGTGCAGAATCGAAACCGGAACGCTTTTATTTCTTCGTATAGAGCAACGATAATTACAAAAAGTACAGTTTTTTTTTATAAATAAAAACACAATAATCTTACACAAAGACTGAGCATTGTATTACGGAAAAATGTGGAACGTTTTTCACATAACGTAGTCATCCTTACACAGGCGCCACGCTTAGGGACAGGTGTATCGCTCCCCTTCCGTACATGTCCGCTCAATACAGGAGGTCAAGGGTTGTTAACAAAACTTAATAATATGTTGGGCAAAAAGTCCGTTTCTAAGCAACAATTATATATTTAGGTTTTCTTTTAAGTAGTTCATTGAATCACTAACAGTTTGCGCTTCTACATGATTTCGCGCGTCATTAAGTATTAAAAAACCTAATATGTAACATCAAATGTCAGGAATATACTTTAAATATTGCATACGTAAAATAAGTATCCAAAGAATTAAAACTGACAATACAGTATGAATTCAGACATAAAATTAAGTAAAGCAACAAAATATATGTTACACTTGAAATTTATAAAACACCACTATCGGGTTCAAGAAGTCAAAAACTGGATTTATATAATACAAGTTAGTTACAATCCAAATTGTAAGTCTCTTTCAAAACAAAGAAGACTTTTGAGAAGAGATTTGTTTCGAAACTCTCTACTATTTACCGTCTGCAAGTGTAAAACATTTACAGAGATACTCACGCACACACACATTCACGGGCACTCAGGAGTAAGTTGGGTAGATAAATACTCCTGAATGATCTTTCTTCCATTCCCATAAACCAGGATTTTCATCTGCTCAGGACTAAATGTATAGTTTTATTATAACATATAAATATAAGAAATATAATAATATGTAACAAATATTTACTTCAAGAAATTTCCAGTTATACCAAAGCAAACTTGTACCACGATCATATTGCAGATCAATTGAGCTGGTATAGCTCGATGTTTGCATTGGTTTATCCCAGTCCTTATCCCCCCACTCCAACTACCTTAATCCTTCAAGGACGAATATATTGATTTCTTGAAAATATTTGGAAAATTATTTTGCGTTTGACAAATCAATGTCCCCATTTAATCTCTCTTTTCCATCATTTCATTAAGTCGTTGGGAAAAGTAAACGTTGAAACAGACAAGTGAAGTAAACGTTCGTACGCACAAAACACACGCAAGGAAACGACATTGAAGTAACGTTGTTTTAAAAATTAATAGAACCCCAGAAACATTCACAGTTGTTTCAAAGGAAACAGGCGTAAAATGCAGCCCCTAAACACACCTGCATATGGTTTGCATATTTAGCGTCGTCTAAACTCGTATTGCTATACAACACATGACCTACATTTGGAACAATATACAAACTTCACCATTTCACATCTTTTCTACCATTGCATTACTATCTCGGAGACGCGTTAAAATAACAACTTATACGCACATTAAAAGTAAACAAACTGTGTGTTTGTGTGTGTGTGTGTTGACGCGTGAGAGGTATGTGTCTGAGTGTGTGTGTGTGTGTGTGTGTGTGTGTATGTGTATGTGTATGTGTTTGTGAGTGTGTGTGTGTGTGAGTAGAGGAATGGAAGAAGAGAATTCAAATCAGTGATATATATCCACTCACCAATACAAACACAAATAAAACTATATCCCAAGGCAGTGCGATCCATAATTTCTCACGCTGATTTATGAACGACTCATACTATCATCAGGTTTTTTTAGTTTTACCAATTATTTTTATAAAATGTTATTACATTCGCTAAACACCTTTAACACTAAATGTAGGGTAATTAATCACAATTGAGTATAACTGCTCCGAAACTGTTGGAATTTATTGCTTCGATTGTAGAAATGAATGCTCGATATTTTCTATTATAAAATGCATAATTAAGGCTTTTCCAAAATCCTAATCAATGAATTACAAATGGCTACACCAGACTACAAAATCTTTTGTATACATAGACTACCTAAGGTAAATGATGCAAGTGCCTAATAAACAATATAATATAATAAGTTATTATAAGTATCAATGATCAAAGTCATTATCTTTCTTAAAGCACCACTATGGCTTATAATCTATCTAAGAATTCATCTCAATTCTAATCGAACAAGAAATGATAAAATCAACGCACTGATCGAATAGCAGTACAAGGTCTAGGGCGCTGTGATAACAATTTTTTAGTCTACTCTAGTAGACTATATGTAAAGCTGACAATATATATATATATATATATATATATATATATATATATATATATATATATATATATATATAGGCAAAGTATAGTAGGTTTACGTGTCCAGCTTTGCCCAATATTATGTGAGAGCGTGAATCTGGAAGTGACGGATAAATGGAGCACAACTACCTTGTCAAGTTACTTCTAAGGCTTCTATTAACAAATGGTTTCAGGTTATACGCCTTCACAAAACCTTTGGTTCAACGCAATGACCCCATTAGATTCTATAACCACCTCGACACCACGCCCCAACGATGGTGTAATTAAGACTTGTATCTCCTGCCAATCTATTCAGGAACACTGGGAAATTGATAAAACCTCTCTGGCATATCTATGGTTAGGAAACAAAAGTTCGCCACAGCGCGCTAACACCACTCGCCACTAAACCTGAGGCAAGTCCCTTATGTTTACCTCAGCAAACATGGGTTTTCCATGTCTTCATACTTTTCAGTTGTTTACAATCCTTAAATCTAAAATTCCTTTCTATGTATTTTATATGCATTTTTATACAAAGCAAATTTTATCATTTTAATTTTAGGCAAAATTTAAAAATATCTTTTTCAAAACTTCCCATACGGTACGTTGTATTTTCATGGAATAGCCTACAGCCCAGAGGCATTGTGTTACAGGAGCAAAAGTGGGCGTAACAAAAAAAAATATTTCAAAATAAAACTCCAGCCTTGGATTAAAACTTAGTGACCTAGTTGTGTCTTTTCATTAAAAGTCTTTACATAGCAGAACACAATGAAACCAAATACCCAACTACTCATACATTACAGTAAACACAAGCAACCCACCAACTCACCTTTGCGCAATGCACGATGCAGGCAACTCTGGGGAGCTCTGAGGGGCTCTGGGTTGCTTTCTCAATTCACCGTCTGCTTGGCTCATCATCAGTTTGCACTGCAAATTTTAATAATAACACTTTATGTTCTCCTCTATAAACTTACTTTAGATTTATGTTCACTATGTTGTATCTGTGATTAAAGCAACCTATAGGAAATACTACCCTATTACTTGAATTACCCTTTGAAAATAAAAAAAAAATGTATGTTACGAAAAATATTCTTAAGGATTTTAGTATTGAATTGTCCATTTTCTTACATGTTTTTATATTTATTATTAATACCACATAAAATTTAAGAAATTATCATAACGTTATGCAAACAAACTCTTATAAAATGAACACGCAACAAAAATTTCAAACAAAAACAAAAGTGTTCTATTTCCAACAAAACGTTTCGAATTTGAGTTATATCGTATCGAATGTTTCTTATTTATACCTTTCTTAAACAGGTTTTTTCGGATAAAATTCCTCAAATTTTTATTTATGCATAATCTTATTTAAATATTCTTTGTTGTATGATGTAAATGTAAAATTTTGTGTTATTAAAATCAATAAAAAAACTTTATAACTAATATCAAGAAATATGTTTGTAGAATACAGGCGTAACCTAATCATGAGTGAGCATTAATGTAAAAGGGAAGACCAAAAAATCTTTAAACTTGATATTCGTTTACTTTATAATTATAATTTTTGAGAATTATTTATTTTAAGAGTTCTCATCACAAGAAATCAAATTTATTGAAGCAAGTCTTTGGGTTACATCAATATTTTTTTTGTCGATAAATACAAACAACGTTAAGAATACGAGAAATTTACATTCAGTTTTAAAGAATCTATAGTTAAATGTAAGCAGATATTAAAACCGATATTTTCAACAGAACAGAACAGTTGTAAGTTAAATTACACTAAACATAATTTGCACACATGTTAGGATATTTACACATATTTTAATTAGGAAAGATTACCTCAGACGACCTTAAAACATATATAAAGTAATTGCATGGTAAAGAACAGAAATAATATCAAAAATTACTTACCAAATACAGTATTGTTTCTACAAAATACATATAAGTTTATATAGACTTACGCTACATAATTGTGATTAGGACGTGATAAAATTATTTGTGTAATTTAAATCTTCTTCTTTAAAAATAAAGTAAAATCTTTGGATTAATTTTACAAAACAAAAAAGGAACCTCAAAGATAATCAATTTTATAAACAAATTACACTTTTTTTTAAATCTGAAAACCTTCACACAAAATGCCAAAACACCAATCCATTCGCCAAAGTTTCAAACTAATAAGAAAATATAACCTACAAGCTAATAAACGCACTAGTCGAATAAACAGCTCATTCTATTGTTGTCCAAATTCTAGATCGCGGCGATAAGCATTCGTCACTCCAGTTGGCTGTGGCCGTCTCGACATTCTTCTTATTGATTACTAATATAGGTTGATACGTTGGCAATGAGTGTGACAGCATGAACGGTTTGTTTTATATTTAGACAGTTAAATTTAATGCGTTGTAATTCTTGCACATTGAAAAAAACTAAGAAGAGTAAATGTGACAATCATTTCAAAAAACCTGAACGTATCCGAATTGTTGAGAAGGATTATGGATATTATGTTATATACATAGATTGTATATAGTATTTCAAAATTTTGTCTAGCTCTTGAGTTATTTACATTTTTGTGAACGTAAATTATTGCTTTTTCTATTAATCGTGTCTGGGTGCCCAAAACCCATCCAAAGTAATTACTTGGAATAATTTACTTTGATTTAATATTAATAAATAATAAACACAACCTCAAAATACAAACATTTTTATTCTAGTGTTATGTACATTTCGGTCATACCGTAACTATTCTCAGAGATATGACAATACAAACTGTGTCATGTCTTTGAGGATGATTACTTTATATCAGAAATGTAGGTCCATATAAAACGGGAATAAATATATTTAGGTTAGCGTTTGCGTGTATTACATATATAAAAAATAAATCTGTGAATATCTTTCTAACTATAAAATATAAATAATTCTAAATGAGTAAATGCTTATCCTGTTTCCACTTTAGTCCTTTAGAACAGTCTGTGATGTGACATTAACACATATTGGAACAGTTATAGGTCAAATTTTGTAATCTGGCACTTGGGAATTAGATATAAATAGTGTATTATGTCTCTATAAATGTCATTGGGGCTGTAACACGCGGCCAAGCCTTAAACAATCCTATTAACAGGCTTCCATGAATGCTCTATTTACAGTTGTTGCTATGTTTACTATATATTAAGACCAGACCAATAGGAAAAATATTCGAATTGAAAAAATGTTCTTTCAACTATACAACATAATATTTGTGAAACTGTTAGTATATATTGTTCGAGTTGTTTGTTGGTTTATTCTTTATTAAGACAGTCAAACTATTATAAAAGTGAAAAATTCTTACTTGAATACTCACGTTCCGAAACAAGTGTAAAAATATTTATGAAAAGTATTTCTAAGTAAATATATTTTGCAAACATAATTAACATCATTAGAAAACGTTCTGTTTCAGTACGTTTTTACAAATTTACAAATTTACAAAATTAAAGTTGGGATATCCATAAACTAATGTAAAAGTGAATAATTTATTTTCGTCGAACGTAAAGAACTACAAAAATCAAGATATCACCAGAAGGTTCCAACAAAACAGATTTTCTAGAGACCTTACGTAAACTGATAGAAACAAGTACATCTTCTGGAGCAGTGAAGGAAGACTGGTAGCAGTATTTCTCTTACTGTTTAAATAAATGCTGTTAATTTGCAAGTCAGGTACAACTATTTATTTAAACAGGCTACGGTATTGTCATCAGGGCTGCAATACATAATGTATTAATGACAATAACGTAGCTAATATTAAAACGTTGCCTGTTTAAAGAAATACTAGAATTGTGTAGTCCATTACATTCAGTGATACTTAGTTAATCACTTTTATATTAGTATATGCTTATCCAAACTTTATATGTTGTAAATTTGTAAAAACGTACAGAGAATTAAATTTTGTATAAACTTACTGAGACAATAAATTTTGTTTTTACAAATATAGACAATTTAATGTTCGGATACTTATAAACGAAAGTAAAAGTGATTAATTAAATAAATAGTTGTACCTGACTTGCACATCCACCACATTTATTTAAAAAAACAATCCTCTGCGAGTGTAAACATGATTAATAATATTACTCATAGTCGATGTTGGACCCCACAAACTTTGACAAATAACAGAATTTTACAAAATAACTAGCTCTTATAACATTACAATACCCTTCTTTGTTAAGAACTGAAACATCAAAAGGTAAACTTGCAAACAAAATACTGTGCATTAAAATATTGTATCTAGAGTACAAGAAAATAGAGTGAAATTGCAGGTAAACATAGGGCATGGAACATACTATCCTGTTTCAAAGGAATGTTTAACGCTGTAACCAGCTCTTTCTACAGCTAAGCAACTGTAACAGTTATTCTTCAACTAGGAGACTGAAAACATGTCGATATCGAGGATGACTGACAGTTCCATTTAAAGGTCTTGCTGTGGTTCATTGGGTCAAATGTTATTAATTTATTCGAAAAATCAAAGCAAACAAAAATTGATATTTTGTATAATAATTAGAATATAAATTATTTTAGCCCATATTGAAAAAAAAATAATTTCCAAAACTATAAATATTTATTGTCATATAAAGGTTTGCTACATAATGAAAATATGCTACATTTTATACAGTATCAACAGCACAATGGTAAGATATATTGCAACAAAAATATTGGCAAAAAAACAACCCACAAAAATAACTAATATTACCTAAGGTACCTATGAAAAGACTTTTATGTATATTTTGATGGCCATGTCGTCATAAGAGAATCCTACTAAATTACCATCCAGAATACAATAATGCTCTATTTAAAGGTCTTGCTGTCATTCATTATGTGAAGCCATATGTGCAGAAAATACCTTTCTTCATATATTGGGGAAATGTGAACTTAATGGAGAATTGATTTAAACAGTTGTGATCCCAATAGACAACACTAAACCATTTTACAATTAGTGAGTTTAACAAAATGATGTGGTGGATCTTGAAAGTTTTAATTGTAGTGAAATTTGTGTTGTCTTAGTTTAGTTTATGCAGTTCTCATATATCAGATTGAAGATTCTAAAGTGTTTGTTAGTTTACCCTGGTGAACTGGGCATAGGCAGAGTGAACCCACGAAGCAAAAGTGACAGAAAAAGTTAGAAGACAGAATTAATGCGAAGTAAAAACACACATTACAATTGTACGTCATTGTGTCAAAATATTGTAATAAAATTTATTCTAGACAAATTTACTAGGTATTAATTACAAATCCAAATTTGCTCAACTAAACAAAATCATACTCACCACAGTAGACAAAGCAACACCACAGTAATTATTAATACAAACAGTCTAAATGACAAATTCAATGAAGATACATTTAGCCTAAATACATAGGATACAAATATAATACAACTACATACAGATCTTACTGAGAAATATCACAGAACCATCAAAAAACTAATTAATACATCCAAATACATTATCATCAAAAACAAAAAGTCCATCTACAACAAATCCATCCTAAAGCAACTACCCTCCGCGCTCTCCCAAAAATTCACAAATCCAATGTCCCCATCCGAGCCGTCATCGCCTACCAAAATGCCCCTGCACATAAACTAGTAAAATACATGGACAATATAAATATAATAACTTTAACATAGAAACACACATAAAACACACAATATACCTTATAAATAAAATAAAAGATATCTTTACTACACAATCAACACTACTATCACTCGACATAACAAACGTGTACACCAACATACCTGTATCCGAAACCCTCAATATCCTAGAGACTAATTTAATACAGTACAACATACCAAAAACCCGTCCGAAATCCTAAACCTCCTCTAAACCATTACCAAACAAAACTATTTCACCTGCAACTCAAACTTTTATTCACAACCAGATGGTCTACCCATGGGAAGCCCTATCATCAGTGTCCTAAGCGTAATTTTTTCCTACAACAAATAGAAAACACCAAGATACTCACAAACAATACACAAGCACATAAAATCATTTACTGGCACAGATACGTCGATGATATCATAAGACTACAGAGGCAAAACACGACGATGCGAAAAACTCCTATTCACGTAACTTGTACGGACCAACACGACGGCATCTGCCTCAGTCTTATGAGACGGACGGAAGTTAAACCGATAAGACGGTCCAACCCTCTGTTACAAACGGTTGGACGTTAAGACGATGTTCCCATTTCCATTTACACAGCATTGTTTTTTTAATTTCGTGTAAATGTTTTTATGTCGACTGACGCTATGGTGGAGTTGTATGGTGTACAGATGTATTTAATTTTGTGGATCAGGTGTGTGTTTTTGCATATATATACATACAACACACACACACACACACACACACACACACACACACACACACACCACACACACACACATATATATATATATATATATATATATATATATATATATATATATGTGTGTGTGTGTGTGTGTGTGTGTGTGTGTGTGTGTGTGTGTGTGTGTGTGTGTGTGTGTGTGTGTGTGTGTGTGTGTGTGTGTGTGTGTGTGTGTGTGTGTGTGTGTGTGTGTGTGTGTGTGTGTGTGTGTGTGTGTGTGTGTGTGTGTGTGTGTGTGTGTGTGTGTGTGTGTGTGTGTGTGTGTGTGTGTGTGTGTGTGTGTGTGTGTGTGTGTGTGTGTGTGTGTGTGTGTGTGTGTGTGTGTGTGTGTGTGGCTGTTAGACTTTATTTCGGATAACTCTGTGTATTTGGCTGGCTTGTGTGAAGGTGCCGGTGTGTAGTTGGTTATTGAGCGACCGGGTGTGTTTTTTGTGTGGATATTAGGTAAGGGGATAGGTATTGTTTCCTGGAGTTTTATTTGTTTGTAGAATTTCTAGTATCTACATGGAGTTTGTTTTTTTTTTTTGGTTTCTGTCATGAATAAAATTACTTTATTTTCAACGTCTTCTAGGTGTATTATTTGTTGTGCTTGATTTAGTTTTTAATGTCTTTATAATGGACGTTTTATATTCAATGCCTTGTCCAATGTATTCATGGGAATGGAATCTGTGCTTTTTATTGTAGTTTCTGTGTAAAAAATTTAGTATTTTATTGCATTTCTTGATGTATAAGCTCTTTTTAAGTCATTTGCTTAAGTCTTAATTCGTTTATATTCAAATCGATGTTTATAGTGTTTATTGTGCGTGGGTGAAACTGGTGGTGGGTTTTAAAGTGTTATTGTTTTGCGTTTAGAATTTTGTTTGGGGCTGATGCTCTGTTGCTGTCTGTGTGTATATTCTTTGGTGTAATGAACGAATTTTTCAAGTATAATTGCAACGTATAAACTATTATCTTCAACTATTGTTTAAATAGGTCATTAAGTAAAACCCATTTATCCAGCTTTATGTGTAATTCTTTGAGCTTTTTAGGATTTAAAATAGTCTAAAGAACTAAACAAATGAAACACAACTAAAAAATTAATAATAAATGTAGTACTTTGTCGATAACCATTTATCGAATTAAATATACAATTTGTTAAATGATTACTATATCATTTTAATCGTAATATCAGGTTTAAATGGCTTCAATGTTCTACGTAAATACAAAGCAGAACAAATTCGTTAAACATCATGTACACTTTAATGTCAAAACAACAATATTTACTTGTAAAGATATTAACAATGACTGATGTATGGTAGGCTAGTAGCATGCACTGAGGTTACATTATTGTTTCCATGGAAAAATTTACTGCTCCAGGAACCTAGACATGTCGCTAGAAAAGAGGCAACCTTATCTAGGCGTATAGCTGAATTATTTATAATTGTTTATTCTTACTAATAGCATAAACATGGTACGAATATATTTAATGTTTGCCATACTTTGTACCAGCACACTAGGGTCATTTTTCCTTAGCTTGTTTAATCTTATTATTTTCAATTGTCACCAACATCTATAAAATGGCTCACCATTAGTTTGCAAATGCAATAACAACATTAATTGTTTCCATCTATAACTTTGTATTACTCTATGCGAAGGTCACTTTGCTGGTTAGTATCTTACAGTACGTTAAAGATAAACGTTTGTCCTTTTTTATTAAGATATATATATATATATATATATATATATATATATATATATAATGTTTTTATTATTAATAAGATATTATCTAAAATTTTGTAAAAGTTTTACTCTAGATTTTTTTATTACGAACTTCCCCGTTACAATTACTCGAAATATGCAAAAGCAAGACATCAATATTCGATTCCCTTTCTAAATATTACACAAAATAATGCTAGCATAAACTCCAAACATAAATATTTCCATTAAAAACTCACTATAGTTTTTTTTTCTCTGTTTTATATCTAATAATATAGTTTTAGGGTTGTGTGTATTTTTCCTAATTTTTATACACTTATATAAACCATTATTATTATTATTTTTTTCCTGACGAAAAACCAATTGTGGTTATCATCGCCAAACAAAATCAGACACGGAACGCAATATTTTAAGTAAAACCAAATAAATTTAAATACAACAAAGTTACAAAACAAGAAAACACAACAATAAATAACAAAAAGCAAGAATATATCTATAACAATAAAAAAATATTTCAACTATAAATAACAAAATAACAACAAAGTACAATATAACAGTAAATAAATAATAACAATACGTAAAACAATAATGGGTAACAATTTATCAATAAATAATTCTCAATAACAATAACAAGAGCACAAAATAAATTAAATTTAAAGAAATAAAAGAAACACAGAGAATTATATGTTTAAACAAAATAAAAAAAATTATTTTAAGTATTAAATTTAAAGAAATATTTTCAAGTGGTGCAAGAAAGCGATCACTCGGTCAATGGCCGAGGCATCGTCGCTTAGCACCACCTTTAAACTGCCTTTTAAATTAAAAAAAAGGCACGAATTTTGCTTATACTAACACAATCTACTAAAATATGTCTTATTGTGAAGATATCACCGCAGAATTGGCATATTGGTGGATCTTCACGACGCATTAAATATCAATGAGTTACAAAAGAGTGGCCAACCCGAAGGCGTGTAACCACCACTTCCTCCCTACGTTTTGAACGAATTGAAGATCTCCATGGACGGACGGTATCTTTACTTTCACTCAGCTTATTCTTAATCACGGTATGCCACTCGTCATTCCAAGCAGCGAGCAATAAATGTTTCGCAAAACACACATAATCAGATGCCATAACTCGTTGAGTAATAGGCACCAAACTTGTAGCTTTCTTCGCCGCTTCATCCGCTTTTGTGTTTCCAAGCATTCCGCAATGTCCAGGAACCCAACAGAAAGTTACCCCCCCAACCCTCAATTGAAGCCTGTGTACAGCACACAAAATGTCCCCAACTAAAGGGTTGACAGAGAAAACATCCTGATGAGCCTGCAGAGCACTTTTGGAATCCGAACACAAAAGATAATGGGATGATCGAAACTGAATGACGGTCAAACTTTAAAAATAGCAAATAGTTCTGCCGTGAAAACACTGCAAGCTGAGGGCAATCCGTAAGTATAGGTACGTCAAGACGTATAAATCGCACCCCCAACGCCAATGTCCATTTTAGATCCATCCGTGAAAATAATCTCACTATACTGGTGGGATATGTATAATGCCAAACACTCCTGGTGGTACACCACATTAGGAGTAATGGTTTTTATAAAACTGGACAATGAAAAACCAAAGCGGGGCGTTTTTATTATCCATGGAGGTAGACAGCACATCGATCGTTCAAACGTAGTAGGAAGTTCCGACTCTAGATAATCAATTATGCGCGACGTCCGATTACCGAAAGGGGCGGTTGAACGTTCGCGTGCATTATAAGATGGTTCGTAGCGGTGATTAAACACTACAATAAATTCCGGATGTTTAGGTTTGCTTCGAAGACCAGATATATAAGATATTTGTAGCATCTGACGTCGTCTTGAAAGAGTGGGTTCCCCAGCCTCGACAAGAAGACTAGGGATTGGGCTAGTTCTAAATGCACCAGTAGCAAGTCTAAGTCCAGAGTGTTGGACAGCATCGAGAGTTTTCAGAAATGTAAGTCTTGCGGATGAATAGGCTGGACAGCCAAAATCAATGCGCGATCTAACGACCGCGCGATAAAACGAAGCATACTAGTTCTGTCTGCTCCCAAATTCGTACCACTAAGGACCCTTAACATATCCAATTTCTTGTTGCATCTCACCTTCAAATCACGAACATGTGGGATCCATGAGAGTCTTTTATCAAATAAAAGACCTAGAAATCGAACACTAGCCGTGGTTTGAAGTTGAATCCCATCAAGATAAAGGATCGGCTCCTGGTGTTGCCTACGACGACTAAATGCTACACATTCCGTCTTCGAAGCAGAGAATTTAAAACCTGTAGTTCTTGACCATTCCTCTAATCTGCTTATTGCTAACTGCAAAGATCTTTCCGCAGTTGCCATACTACGAGCAGGCACATATATACAAAAGTCATCTACAAAGAGTGAACAGTGAACCGGAGATCGTATATAACTCGTGATACTGTTTATTGCTACGGCAAATAGCGTGACGCTCAACACGCTGCCCTGCGGTACACCATTCTCCTGTTTATAACTGTTTGAATACGTGCCTCCAAGTCGAACGCGGAAAGATCTGTTTGAAAGAAAGTTAGCGATGAATGCTAGGATATTCCCTTGTATACTCCATGATTTTAAAGTGTTCAGAATTCCTCTTTTCCATGCCATAACGTACGCCTTCTCAAAGTCGAAGAAAAAAGCAACGAGTGTTTTACGCAAGAGAAAGGCATCTTGAATAACGGAGTCAACAAAACCAATTCGTCAACAGATGATCGTACTTGCCTGAAACCACACTGTTCGTTGCAAATAAGGTCATAGGTTTCTAGGTACCAGACAAGACGGCGGTTGACCATCTTCTCCAGTAGTTTGCATAAGACGCTTGTAAGGGATATAGGTCTATAACTACTGGGATTGGTTTTGTCTTTACCTGGCTTCAAAAGAGGAATTACAGTAGATTCTAACCGTGTATCGGGGAAAGAGCGCTCCTCGAATAAACGATTGTATATTCGAAGGAGGACAAGTTTCGACGATGACGGTAGATGTTTTAGCATGGAGTACACAATGGAATCAGGACCTGGTACAGAGTCCTTCGTTGATTTAAGAGCTGACTACAATTCCCCTATAGAGAAAGGAGTGTTTAAAGGAGAGTCCCCAGACAACCCAACAGTAAACGGTATTGTTTCTTCCTTCATTTTATAAATCTGGAATAATCTATTATAGACTGTAGTAGCAGGAAAGTTAGAAAATGATGTTCCAAGTACATTAGCAATGTCATCACGGTTTGTGATTAATCTTCCATCCGGTTGCTTCAGCGCAATGGCTGGCAACGGAGTGGAAGTACCACAAACTGATCGTAGTTTCCTCCACACTGTGGAGGACGTAGTTGTTCCTGTAATTGTGCTAATGTACTGTTCCCAAGAGTTCTTTCTACTCAGCCTAAATATCCTCCGTGAATTCACACGGAGTATTTTATATTCCTGAAGGTTTCCATTTGTTGGTTGTCGCCTTAATCTCCTTAGCGCTCTTCGTCGTAAACGGAAGATTTCTGTGCATTCATCGTTCCACCACGGCACAGGCGGCCGGCGTGAATATGCAGAGGTTTTTGGAATGGTCTCTACTGCGGCATTTAAAATATCTTTCGAAAAATTTTCTAATATTTCATCAATGGGTTTCTATATAATCCATGCCAAGTTATAGAAGGTAATTCGAGTAGGAGTCCCAGTTGGCTTTTTGCAAAATCCAATGGGAATTTCGAGCATAACAGGGTTGGGAGTCACATAAATTGATCCTAATAGGCACATGTTCGCTTTCATACAAATCAATGAGTACCGACCATGTGCATCTAGTAGCTATTTCAGGGCTGCAGATCGATAGGTCAACAGCTGTCTATCCACCAGTAGATGCTGCTAAATGGGTAGGCGAACCGTCATTTAGCAGACATAAGTCCAGTTCCGTTTTCACACTCTCCACAAGTTCACCTCGAGAGTTGCTATTCGGAGATTCCCAAGCCAAATGGTGGGCACTGAAATCCCCTACCAATTATAACGGAGACGTTAACTGGCTTATCAAATGCACTAAATCACTGTGTTGCAGATTTTCTTGTGGTGGCAAGTAGACACAACACACAGTGATTGTATACGGGACAGCTGTTTGAACGGCTACTGCTTGCAAAGGGGTTATTAAGTTTAGCGGAGCACCATCGATACAGTCACAGGCTAGGATGGCTACGCCACCTCTAGCTCGGTCTTCTGTAACGAAGTCCGATCTGAAAACTGAATACTCCCTTAAATGAAAATTATGCGATTGTTGGAGATGCGTCTCCTGTAGACATATAAACATCGGATACACATCTCGCACGAGTACTTGAAGATCTTCTATGTGACTCTCGAGGTAAAACACTATCCGGTGCTGCAGGTTGTACCAAATTCAAAGACGGACCATTTGTGACTAAGCACAAAAGGCAAGATACTTGTTCAGTTAGAGCTTCAATCTTCTTGGACAGCTCAGCACAGTTGGTACAAGTCGATTTTGATGCGGTCAGGGTAGCGGCATAAGTCTTACTGCCTGCTTTTGGCTGAGTGGATCTATAGAGTTTTTTGGCCTCTGGAAACGACAGCTTGTCTTTCGCCATGATGCCTAGGATAGCTTTCTCTTTCTTAAAAGTAGAACAGTTGTAGGATCGCCCTGGGTGGTCACCACCACAGTTGGCGCATTTCGGAGAACTAACACATTCCTTATCATCATGGCCTTCAACGCTACATATACCGCATACGTTCTGATTCGAACACGTAGAGCTGATATGCCCAAATTGCTGGCACTTGAAGCAGCGCCTAGGGTTAGCCACGTATGGTCTCACTGAGAGCCTTTGGTACCCTGCATGTAAATATTCGGGTATTTGCGGTTTGCCAAAGGTGACAATAAAAGAAGCGGTTGCTACTTTTTCTCCTTTGTTCATTTTCATGATAGGGACAACGTCCGTAACTGACTGAGACGACAGTTAAACCTTAATTTCATCAACTGGAAGGTACATTAAATCCCTACATGTGATGACTATCTTTGAATAATTCAAGGATCTGTGGGGAGCGACAGATTCCTTGACCTGGTCAAAGAAAGAGGTAATTTTAGATAGAGCACGGGTTGTCTCTCGGTGGAAGTCGCAACTAACATTGTACCGTTTCTATGTTTCTTAATAGAGGCTACTGGACCTCCAGCACAGGCAGTAATAGCCTTGTTAATCAGGAATGGAGAAACTTTAGAAAGATATTTCCCTTCTACGGCACTAGATACAACTAAATACTTTGCTGATGGCAATGTCTGTGACGTTGCCACCATCAACCTTTTACTCAAATCTTTACTAATTAGATAGTCAGGAGAATCCTGGCGTGTCCTCTTCAAACTAGTCATATTTGACGTGATTTTTGAATCCATAAATATCTTTTTCCAGCCATCGTGTCAAGCGTTACGGGCGAGACTATAGGAACGGGTACACCCTTGGATCACATTAAGATCATTTCCCACCCTCAAAACTCTGAGGCCTATAGCTTTTCTCCTTAGCTCGACTGGATGAGCATCAGTCGAGAACTCGTAATACTGTGCACAGGCTCCGACACCCATGCTCCGCGGACACTCCCTGACCAAGGACCGAGTCGGCTGGTAGACCAGAAACCGCGCTTACGTCTTCGGCAGAGCAAGCTCACATCAGCGTCCCAGACCAGAGTTTGTCAAGCTCCGAACTTTTCAGCACTCCCAACGCCCAACGGTTCTGACCAGTCAAAATTCCCTAAGAGAAAATGTAAGTGTTGAAATGTGTATATAGTGTGTTGGTGTGTGTATGTGTATGCTTTGTGAGTGGTGTAGTGTTTGGCTAGGGAAACCGCACCCCCCCCCCGCGGGAACCAGGATTTTTTTAAGGAAATGTCTACACTAGTGTTAAATAGCTCTTTTCACACAAAATGGTCCTTCAAAACTAAATGTATTTTGTAACACGAAAAAATGTTATTCCTTCGCAGGTTTTCCAAAAACCTATTTCCCAAAGCTTCAAGCTCAAAGCAATCTAAGCCAATTATTATTTAACCGCCACACACACTTTTAATCTATAAAAGTTAGCAATGAAACAACTAATGTAACAATTTTATATTGTGCAAAACAATTTTCCTTTGGATTTATATATATATATATATATATATATATATATATATATATATATATATATATATATATTCTTGATATTTAACGTTATCCATTGTTTTTCCGTTGCACTGACTTTATGAAGTTATGAAGGTAAAATTATTGCACTTAATGGTGGATAAAATTACTTACATAGTAATATATTAACTTCATATATATATATATATATATATATATATATATATATATATATATATAATATGAAGTTTTGTTTAATGGTTACTTTAAAAAACAGTGAGGGAATTGAAAAGGATATATGCTCAGTGTGTGTCTGTGAATTACAATCGATGAATTACAAATTCAGCTAGATTTGCAGGCAGGGTGGTCCAATGTGTGTGTGTGTTTGTTTTGTGTTTTGTGTGTATGTGTGTGTGTGTGTGTGTGTGTGTGTGTGTGTGTGTGTGTGTGTGTGTGTGTGTGTGTGTGTGTAAGTGTGTGTGTGTGAGTGAGTGAGAGAGAGAGAAATAGAGAGAGAGAGAGAGAGAGAGAGAGAGAGAGAGAGAGAGAGTAGAAGAATGGAGTGAGAGAATTCAAATCAGTGCTATATATCCGGCCACCTATACAAACACACATAAACCTATATCCCAAGACAGTGCGATCCATAATTTTTCACACTGATTTAAGACAGACCCACACTTTTACTAGTTATTTGTGTTTTATCAAATATTTTCTATAAAATGTCTTTAAATTCGCTAAAGATTTTCAACACTAAATCTCCAGGATTGCCAAGGATTACCTCAGCAAGCATAACATGGGCCGATGCTGCAGATTGACAAAGCAAAGCAAAACGCCTAAGCTTACTCGCTGAGAGTGGGCGCAATATATCTAAGGTAAACCCTTTTCAGTTGTTTACAATCTTTAAATCTAGATGTCCTATCTATGTATTTTATATCCATTTTTATACATTTTTTATAAATACAATATTTTATCATTTTAATTGTTGGCTAAATTTATAAGTATCTTTTTCAAAACTTCCCAATACGGTATGCTGTATTTTCATTGCATAGCCTAGAGCCTAGATCTATTGTGTTACATGAGATAAAGCGGTCGTAACAAAAAAAAAATAAATAAAACTCCAGCCTTGGATTAAAACTTACTGACCTAGTTGTGTCTCAATTATAAGATGCTCAAGTATAAGATGTCTTATTGATGTTTCAATGATAGCCTTTACATATCAGAACACAATGAACTCAAATACCCAACTACTCATACATTACAGCAAACATAAGCAACCCATCAACTCACCTTTGCGCACTGCACGATGCGGGTTGGCTCAGTCTGTTTTCACTGTAAATAGAAATAATAACAAATAATACTTATCAAATACAACATCTTTCCTACAACATACATATAATTTTATAGACTTAGGCTACATAACTGTGCTTAGGGCGTGATAAAGTTATTTGAGTAATTTAACTATTCTGCTATATAACTAATGTAAAATCTTTAACTTGATAAAAATAATTCTACAAAACAATAAAGGAAACCTCAAAGATAATTATTATTAGAAACCAATTACACTTACTTTTTTTCTGAAAATCGTCACACAAAATGCCAAATTACCAACGCATTCACCAAAGCTTCAAACTAATAAGAAAATATAACATGCAAGCTAATAAACGCACAGGTCGAATAGACAGCTGATTCTATTGTTGTCCAAAGTCTAGATCGCGGCGATAAGCATTCGTCACTCTAGTTGACTGTGGCAGTCTCGATATTCTTCCTTTTGATTACTGACGTAAGTTAGTAATCCAATGAGTGTAGTAGCATGAACGGTTTGTTTTATATTTAGACAGTTAAAGTTATTGCGTTGTATATTTATGCTGGCTTTTTCTGTAAATCTTGCATATGTTAAAAAAAAATAAGAAGAGTAAATGTGACAAATATTTCGAAAAAGTGACTGTATCCGGATGTTAGAATGATCATGGATTCCCTCTCCATTCAGTGGTTTTGCCTACACCTCGGAATCAATCTTAACATTTTATACTTTTCAAAAATAAAAAAGACGATGTACACCCTAAAATTGTTATGGCCGATGTGTGCCACTTATTTGACCACCCCAATAAAAATACCATTTTATTTTAAAATATTAATTATTTTAAGTTAGATATTCAGTAAATGGCGTTAATAAAATAACCGCCTTTTTTAATTCCTTCTATTAGTTTCCACTCCTCATATATGATTCTCTCACAAATTTTAACCATTAATAACATACTTTTTATTCATCCACTTGTAGTGGATGTCAATTGATTTTGCTACAGTTTTTTGAAATATCTTACCATTAATTAATTTTAATGAATTCATTTTAGTTTTATAAGGGGAAAAACCTTTTCACAAAGGGAGCAAGGTATGCAATATAGTTATTTCGTCCCAGTTATAGGTTATGTGGTAGATCAGCTGTACAAACGCATAGAGTATATAACTTGATTTATATTAATTGTGGTCTATTATGTATACAAAAATAAATTTATGTATGTATATATGCAAATTATGTGAACGATTAATTTGAACTTGACTAAGTAAAATGCGTACTATAGTAGATTCCTGCTTACGCAGACTTTGTATTGCGCAGCTGCTAAAACAGCTTTAATTTTAGTGTGTAGCAAACTCTAGTACAGAACAGCCGTCTCCACTTCAATTGAACGCATATCAGTTGTATTTGTTAAGTTTATTTAATGTAACAGTTTTCAAAACTAAACGTTACTTAATAAAGGTTTGTAAAATAAAATTATTTTTAAAAAGCTTTCAAGCTTAATAAAACACGTAACTGGCGCAGTCGGTAGGACATCTCGGGGAAATTAGTGAATATATTTTTTTCGATATTAATCGTTAACTGAGATACTGCTACTTTGATAACATTGCAGAGTGCATATCTGTAACGATATCAGTGAAATTTGTAAAGTGAATATCTACCAGAAGAAAAGAAGAACTTAAAGTGAAAGTGTTAATTGTTCAGTGTCAATACGAGTTATGTTCCCACTGTAAAAAGTGAGCAAGAGTGTTTTGGATTTTACTGTAAGTAGATCCTAGAAAATATGATTAGGAAAAAGTGCTATACTTTTAATATATTGTTGATTTTAATTTTTATTATTTTTGAAATAATAATATAAAATAATGGCTACGCCTCCATTAAAGAAAGAGTATCTAGACTTGATACGAGAGAATAATGGAGATCCCACTATGCTCCATAGATTTGTCCCTATTCGTGACAAAGTAGTTATTAAGTTTTATGTAGTTGAAAATCCAGAAGATTTTCAAAATGAGTATTTATTCTCATCTATACTGGCTAAATTAAAAGGCCAAGCACTAGAGATAGTTGGTAATTCAAATTCCTATAATTTGAATGAAATAAAAAATGTTTTAGTAACTAGTTATTCAGATGAAAGAGATTGTTTTACTTTAAATCTTGAAATGACAGAGTTAAGTTTTTCGAAAGAATTCAAAAACTATTAAATTTACAAACTTTATTTTTTATTAACAAAGAGCCTCGAAAGAAAATTGCAAAAGATGGTTTAATTCAATATATACAAATATTCGCTTTAAGAGTTCTCCTTATAGGTCTGCATGAACCCGGAGGATCAATAATGCCCACGAAAAATCCTCACTTACTTATCGAAGCACTTAACATGCTTACAAATGATTTTCAATTTAAAAATAATAAATTATTTCAAAGTGTTTAACAAAATACCCCACCTAGAACCCAACAATACCAGCCTATTCGTAGACCCACTCCTAACAAACATTCTCTGAGCACCAAAACTTTCTTGATGACTGTGATGAAAATGGAGAGACCATTCAAACCGATCAAAAAAATTTTTTTCGTTGTACAAGCCTCAGAACCAATTTTCCCTAATGCATTTGCAGTGTGAAAATAATGAATTACCTTTCATATATGACGCAAAAACTAAATTAAAAATATTAATTGATACAGGTAGTACTGGATCATTTATACGAAAATCACTATGTTCGAAAAATTTTAAAACGTGTAAGAAAAGAGCCGTTTGAAGTAACAACTGTACATGGCACTTCAAAGGAAGATTTGTCCCGCAAATTATTCCTGTTTTTAAAAAAAGGCAATTAAATTTTACTTATTTGATTTTTATCAGAGTTTCGACTTATTACTGGGTCTGGATAATATAAAAGATTTAGGAATAAAATTAGACTTTGTAAACAATAAATTACTATTTTATGATGTAGAAATCCCTATTCAGTATTTTAATACAGAAAAAAGAAAATACGATTAAAAAAGACAGCACGTCAGTAAAACAAGACCAATTGAGTTATGTTATACAAGCCCGCACAAGCCAAATAGTTAAGGTTAAAGTACAAAATATTAATATTAAAGAAGGACTTCTATTATACAAGCACTTAAACTGGTTAGAAATTCCACAGTGCATAGTTTAAGTGCATAAGGGTGAGGCCTATTGCCCTATTGTAAACAACACAGAAGAAAATATAAAAATAACATTAAATGCACCACTAGAATTAAAACCTTTAAAAGATTACATTGTTCTTGAACCTAATGCAATTGAAACAAACACTAATTTTAATATGTTAAGTTACAAACAAACAAAATCAAGAGGAAAAAATTTAGACTCATCAAAATTCAAAGTAGAACACATGAATTTAGAAGCAAACACTGCCATAATAAATTTAATAGAAGAATATGCTGATATATTTCATGTTGATGGAAATGATTTGACTTTCACCAATAAAATAAAACATGTTATTAGGACTACGGACGAAATTCTCGTATATTCTAGAAATTATAGATATCCAGAAATTTACAAACATGAAACTAATAAACAAACTGAAGACATGCATAAATAGGGAACCATATGACCATTTAACTCACCACAAATTAGACTGTGAAATGTGCATTATCCGAAACAATAACGCCAATTGCGAGTATACTACATTGGAATTCACGAACAACATAATCAAATGGATCCCAGAAATCAACCATTACCTGGCGATTTTCCCCAATAAAGAAGACAGAGGACTAATCTTCGCCACCCCCGAAGTTTTATTTCAGAATGGAGGAGTTATGTGAACTTGACTAAATAACATGCTTCCTAGAGTAGATTCCTGCTTACGCAGACTTTTCTATTGTGCAGCTGGTAAAACAGCTTTAGTTTTAGTGTGTAGCGAACTTGAAGAGTACAGTTGTAGGCACACTACAACTGAATGTATATCAATTAAATTTTTGGTAAGCTAAACTAATGTAACAGTTTTCAAAATTAAATGTATCTTAATAAATAAGGTTTGTACAAATAAAATTATTTTTAAAACCTTTCAAGCTTAATAAAACACATAACTTGCACGTATGAGCCTTATGCATTACTAAAACACTGATTCGATCGCTATGAACTTTGGAAAATTGTTGAGTAGATTCCTGGGACGTTTTCTGGCGACACAACAAACAACATCAAACATGTATTAAAGTGCTATAATAGCATAAAATATGACTTTATATCTTATCTTAAGACTTTTAATTGAATTAATTCCAAATTTTGTTAGATAAGTAACACCCAAATATCTAAAATTATTTTCCAACACATTCCAAACAATATAAAAAAAAAAAAAATATTGTATATCCAAAAGCACTTCAATAAATCACATTCAATCAAGACCTTTTATTGTCACATTTATCTCCATCGACTACTATAAGTTCATTTATCACTATGTTAATAAAATTCTAAATGAAGTTTAAGTAATAATCATTGACTTTTAGGCGATACGAAGTTCGCCGGGTCAGCTAGTTATTTAATAAAATGTAACTAAAATAAAATTGTTCTTGGTCGACCTAAGTACGAATTGACTTTAAACTATTTTTGTTTATATTACTTGTCAAGTTAACTGTTGCGGGTTTTAATACTAACAAACTGTTTCAAGTTGTGTGCTTTCACAAAAGTTTGACTAGACTGGCCTTGGTGCAGGACATATGGAGGCTCATTATATTATGTGGCCGAGGTGCGTACCTGAGATAGATAGATGAACTTACTATTGAGGCTCGCAGGTTACATCTTGAGGTTTATTAATTTACTACTATTGGTATCACTTAGCAACAAAGCTACTTTATTGAGCTAATAAAGGGTGTCTACCCTGATATCCCTTGTAGAAGGAAGGATAAGGCAGGGTGGGTGGAATTAGGGACATGGCCTAGTTGTCCCCCGCTAGAAGGAATAGGTGAGCATTATAGCACGAAGCAGACAGGGCTGCTTACCCCCGGGGAAAGGGAGGTGATTAACGGCTAAAGAGCGATGCGTGTTATTTAAAAACTAAAAACAGCGGATAAAAATACAGGCCACCTTCTTTCAGTTCGTATAGGAAACATCTTGTAGGGCTGAATATTAACAGAGATACGGCGGTTTAAAAAACAGAGAAATATAAAATCAGAGGAAAATCATGTTCTTATTACTATAAACGCGTGTAATTCCTAACTGTTCATGACTTCGTGCTATGAATTTGATAAATCGTTTCTTTATTCCTTTCTCATCTTCTGATGAACATATTTGATAGTAAAGATATTTATAAAAAAATAATAAGTCCAAGAAAAAGTAATACTATTTTTTTTAAATTTTATGCAACTAAAAAGATGAAAATCCGTGAAGAAGATAGTTGTGAAAGTTTTAGGACCGATAAGAGTTGTACGTTTTAAAAGTGATAAAAACAGCCAGCATACATATTCTGGTTGCACTTGCAAGGCGTTTTAAAAACGTCATATCTCTGCAAATATTTAACACTAGATTTTCATTATACCAAATGAAAAAAGGAAATCAATTTTTATTTATTGTCTTCAATTTTTAAATAAATATAATTAACAGTGTTTGAGTAATAGGTTATAGAAAACGAGTAATTTTCGATCGGATTTGTACTGCATAAATCACTCTTGTATCTAATAGTTTAGAAAATATCTGCTTGACATCAGTATCTAACGGTACGTTGTAACAATAATTTACTTGCAAAAAATGTAAATAATAAGAAAACTAGACAAAATTATGAAAAACAACTAACACCATGCTCTTCTACGTTACATATTGAAACTAGCTATGTATATAACAAAAAAATCTGATTTTACTACTTTTTATTAGTTCGGGTTCCGTCACATCTGTCGGTCAGAGTAAAATGTTGCAATCAAGTTTAAACTAACTTTCCTATGAGGTAGAGACCTGAAATTTTAAACATAGGTCACAAATAGATGAAAATGCCACACACACTAGGTTTCTTGTCTCTACGTTGGTTTAAACCATGGTTATTTAAACAAATCCAATTTGGGAGATGAGCTAGAGACTCGGAGTTTTTCAAATATATGTGAGAACTGAATAATATCCTAGTAATCTTTCTGCTCCTGGTCCGCAAAATTCTTTAAACAAATTAAATTTCATTGAAAAGGTACATACTTGAAATTTTACTTACAGGCCAGGAATGGATGATAAAGCTTATTTAAGGTTTATGTTCACTATGCTGTCTGTCATTAAAGTAACTTATAGGCTACATTACCCTATTACTTGAAATACCATTTGAAAATAACAATATTTCTCTTTTACGTTGAATATTTCCAGAGATGTGACCGTTTATAAATAAAATCCTTGCACTCATCAATTCTAGATATGTAAAATCAGGCTATCTTTTTATCATTAACAGCGCGCACAATTTCTAAACGGTTAATTAATATATCATCCTGTAAAAGTGTTCTACCTAAACCAATCAGTAATAACATACCCACACCTACCCTTATAACATATATTTTTATAAACACTCTAAACAACTATTAAGTTTTATTCTAACCTTAAGTTTTGTATTTCTATCATAACTACATGATAGGTGATAGTGCATAGTGACCTGGTTTTTCCCCGTCAAACATGCATTTAATTTTGTGCTAAGTATGGGAGTGAATGTTGCGTTTGTGACAATCGTTAAAATGTTTAAAGTGATGGCTGCAAAACGAGGAGAACCAAACTCGGCAAGTTGGGCTGCAACAGGAACCTGAAGCGGGTAAGGTTGCACGATTAGCCAAACGCTGTAAGTGAGCTATAGAACATCCGGAAGAACAGCGCAAGATCGACCTTGGAGATAATAACAAAAGACAGGATCAAGCGAGGTCATGTGAGACAAGGGACGCAAAATCTTCTTGCCTTGGCGATTGCGTGCTTCGACTTGCTCAAGCAAGAGCAAACAATACTCCCCAGCCACACTGCTCACCTTGCCAGCGGCGCAAGCCGCATGTAGGCCTACTACTCTTATATATGGCCCTGACCGAGTCTCATCTATATATACAATATCGATTGATAATTTTCACCGGGAATAAGGCTAAACAGCAGAAAATATTAAACTACATTTTAAGAAAATTAAATATACCACGCTTTTAAAACTGACTAAAAAGTATGAAATAATTTTTCATGGGCCTTCTACAATGTTGAGGGAGAATTGTTAGTGGCTATGGATATATTTGTAATACTTGGATTAAAAAAACGTGAAGCGCAGCCAGTAAATAATGCTAGTAGAAATGTTCCGAAATTATTGACAGACGATTTCAGGGAATTGAAAGTGACATTGACTGTAATTTATTTAATTGTCTGTGCCCTACATCATGGATTGTCTACTTGTATTATTTACTGACTGCGCCACACGTTTCCCCCTCCAAATATTAAAAATATATCCATAGTCACTAACAATTCTCCCTCAATATTGTAGAAGTGCCATGAAACGTTATTTTATGCATTTTAGTCAAATGTAAAAGCGTGGTATATTGAAATAAACATTTATTTAGTTTTTTTTATTTTTGATTACAAATTGGGAAAAATTGAAAACCTAGTGAGAATGAGTATAAATGGAAATACTTAGAGAGTTCATTTGTTATTGCATAAAGATGTCACATCAAGGGATGAGAAATAATACTGACTGGGGTCCAAAATGCCATCAGCGTTAGATTTAAGTCGCCAACCATTCCTAATATAAGTTTACTGTATTAGACACACCTTACATAATTTTCTATGAGGGACGAAGGTATATTTATATAAGATAGTATAATCCTTAAAGGCAAATCGTCCACATGTAAGTTGTACGGCGCCCGTATAAACAATTCTTACACCCACAATGAACTGCGAGTTTTTGCAATTAACCCAATTATATAGTTTTTTCAATATAAAAAGTATTTTTTAGAACAAGGCAAGGTGCAAAGTATCACATAAATCCCTCCATGTCCGCAATATACCTGAATTTATAAATAACGATGGGAAATCACCCTTATCTCATTTTGTAACCATAATGCCCTAATTATTGTTGCAGAACCTAAAGGTAGAGGAGACCTGGGCTAGTTGTCACACGGTAAGTTGGCGCAGTGGCGACAAATTCTATGTTTATGAGTTGATAGTACTGACCGGCCGTTGGAGTATTTTTTCTCGTAACACAACAGTGTATTTAAGAAATCCTTGTATCGTGGAAACCTGGAAATGTAAAGTCAGGCTGTGTTTTAATCGATTTAAACGACTATAATTCCTAAATCAGTCCTGATATAGATTTTTTTCTATAGGTACGTTTAGTCAAATTTCTCCAAATATTCAACAATAAAATCTTTTTCTTATACCATATGAAGGAGAAAAGAGTAATATTAGTGTTATATAAAAACGGTTAATTTCGTATTTGTGCTGCATAATGCATTCATGTCTGTAATAGTTCAGTTTAAATCAGCTCGACAACAGCACCTGACGAATAGCTGTAATAAATATTACCCTTCATCCAGTAGGGTAATAATCGCCGGAGACTTGCAATCCAAACACACATGCTGGGGCTGTAAGTCTACAAAAACAGGAGGTCGGCAACTCCAAACCTTCAAAGGACAGCACGCCCCCCTAAACCCAACCGGAACCTCATGTGGCTTCTGCAGCACCCGCTAACCCATCCCTGACCACGTCTACCTCACTCGCGTCTATAGACTGGGCGAAAGAAACATTTGAACCGCTCCTAAGAGTTGTTAGCTCAACTCTGGCCCGGGAAGCCTTCACGGGTGGACTGGGTCTTTGCATTATTAAGACCTTGTCTTCACCCCAAAAAAAACACTCAGAATGCATGACTTCCTTCATCCAGTAAGTCTCTTCTATCAACCATAGATAGGTTTCCGGTCCTGATGTGGAATGGCAACAGCTTAAAATATAAAGAACTAGAGCTCCTTCGCTAGCAAACCCGCTTATAAACCCCCGAGTTCTGTTGATTACACTCGCGATTTAGAAGTCTTTCTACAAACGTCCTGTAGGGTAATAATCGCCTAATTTCTAAAGAACCTGAATTCTAAACACACATGCTGGGGCTGTAAGTCTACAAACACAGAAGGCCGGCAACTCCGAACCTCCATACAAAACACAACAGCTATACTGCTCGCACCTCCTGAACCAACACACCACAACACTTACCACAAGAAGATAATTTGGATACAGCTATTGCGAAAGGTTTGCTAATGTCACCGCAACTTCATGTCGATAGAGATCTGAATTCAGATCACTACCCCGTGATAAAGACGGTTTCTGGAAGCCCTGTTCGCAGAGAGCTAAGGAAGGTGCTGGACTACAGACTGACTGACTGGGAGTTTTTCCGGCCCCAGCTGGACAGTAGTCCGTTGTGTCGACACACCACTGAACATAGACATAGACTGCTTGACAGCACGTTCCAACCAAACGACCAAACAGCTGATGCAACCGTTACAGCTAAAGTAGATTTAGAAACAGCACAGCTTGTCTACTACATTAACCAAACACTGACACTACTATCACAAAGATAAAGTGGGATATCTCACAAACAAACTCCAGAAAAGCTCTTGGACCAGACACAATCACCAACACAACGCTGAAAAACCTCACGGAGAAAGCGAACACTTATCTCTTAAACATTTACAATCCTATACTCTGGACACAACATATCCCGGACGCTTGGAAGGAGGTCAAGATCTTGGTTTTCTCCAAACCGGCAAAAGTCCAAAGCAAACCTGACTCATACAGACGGATAAGCTTGTTTAATACGGTGGACAAGGTATTTGAAAAAATCCTGCTCAAACGTAGAATTCAAGTCTCCAGTAAATGTCGACATCAAGTATACCTATTAGTTTTTAGGCCTAACCTGACTTTCCCAATGGTTTATTTGTGATTGCCGTCATTTACCGTCTAGGTGTCTGGGATGTATTTTGTTATAACTAAAATACTGATAATTAATTTGATTAAAACTTACTAAGACTCCAAATGATTTCATGCTCCAAATTTTTGCTTTTAGTCTAACAAAATATGACTCAAAATGTCTTCAGTAAACCATGGTAATGTGAATGTAGTGTATGATTCACTGTTGTACGTTTTTAATTAGGTACAGTGATATAAATATTTGTGTAAGTTTTATAATTACATAATAATTTAGTTATCACGGAAATTTTTTGAACGGTCATGCTAGGTCGGAAACCTCGGGAAAACGTACTGCTCTGCCAATGTCCGTCTTGAAACTCAAAATAAGTCACAACCGAAAGCTCTCGTTCTGTAGGAGAAGTCTCCTACCAATCAGGGTGAGCGACAGCACTTATTATGCCCTCATATCCCTCGGGAGACGCCAGATATTCCTGTGATCCTGGTGCTGCCTGGCAGAACACTGCACTGTCTCTTGAAGTCAACTTACATTAGAAATACTGCCTAACAACTACCCTGACGTCAAATGGACCAACATTTACCTGGACGGATCTACCACGGCAGAGACCAGCGGAGCTTCATTCTATACAACCTTCGTCGAAGCGTTGTTCAAAGAAGGTTTATCACTTTAAAGGCGAGGTTTCAGCCATTTGTTATGCCTCAGAGAAGCTTTCAAGTAGCACCGGTACAAATAAATTGTTCTTTCTTTCTACTTCAGGGTTGCAGGCTATTTCCTCTGCATTACCTCAAAAAGGTGATGCCGTCGCAAGATGCAAGGAGACCATATTCCAACTTTTACACAGAAAAGAGATAGTTTTATAATGGATTAAGCAGACAAACACGCTTAAGCTGGTTATAAACGTTTTCAAGAGAGTCGTAGATTCTTCCACCTGTCCTCTCTGTCTATACGATAAAGGTACGGTTAGTCATCTGGCCATCTCCAGCCCTTGTATCCCTTCAATACAATGATAAAGTCCTCACAGCAATGTCCTTGTTTCACTTGCTCTTCACGTATTTTAACTAATCAAACTAAATATTTATCTTCCTGTGCACATATCTTTACTTACAACAAAATTTCCACTTCGTTTATTTAATTTTTATTGAATTGGAAGTGTTAAATTATATTCTACAAACATCGCACAGCAGACAATGTTGCAAAAATATTTCGCTTTTAAGAGTGCAATCTTCATCCTGATGATGAAGATAAAATAAACACCGATATTCGAGTGAATGTGAGAGAGAGAGGGGGAGAGAGGGGGAGAGAGGGGGAGAGAGTGGGAGAGAGGGGGAGTAAGGGGGGGGAGAGTGGGAGTAAGGGGGAGAAAGGGGGAAAAATAAAGAGAGAGAGAGAAAGAGAAAGAGAAAACAGGGTAGCAGGAAGGAGCATTGGAGGGAAGGACAGATACGGAAATACAGAGTAAAAAGAGGAAAGAAAGCGAGGGATTGAGGAGTGAGAAAGAAACAATAAGAGGTGGAAAAAGAGGGAAGAAGAAAAGGAAGAAACGTGAAACACAGACAGAGAAAGACTATTACATAGTATGAAAATGTCTTTTTGTTTTCCAGAGACACTCTTTCCAGAATATGAGACAAAATGCGTATTTATAGAAACGTGTATAAAGAGACTTGCAATAAAGAAATATTTGTCGAAAAGTATGTAGCGAGAAGAATATTTGGTGAAAGGGAAATGATAAATGCTTTATGAAAATAATTGAAAACTGGATTAGTTTTTAAACAAAAACGATATTATATATGAAATTACTGGTAGAAGAAAATTTTAGTATTAAGAGGCAATGAAACGTCAATTATAAGGAAGTGAAAAAGATTGTACAGAATGGGAAAGGAATCATGAAGTAAATGCAGAAAACCAAGAAATAGAAGAAAAGTCTTCTAAATAAGAAACCGGCATTTTTATCGCCGTGAAACATGACTACCACACTAAAATCACATAAATTATGGCGTTTTAAATTTAAGTACTTTTTATGCTAGAAAATAATCTTGTGTATTGGTAGATACGTGTTCTAAATTCACAACAAATTTACTAAAATAAAAATTTTAAAGTAAATATAAAATACTTTTAAATATTCTAAGAAAAATACTTAGCCATCTAACTAGGATCTATGTTTGCATGAGCATTATCTGTGAAACGTTTCACTTTAGGATTAAAATCTAAACTAAATGTTTGAAATATTTCCTTACATTCAACTTTTACATACTTTTAGGCTAGACGTGCGTTGCCTGGTATCAATGAAAGGGAGCAAATTAGTTAAAAAGGAATAGATTTATCTTGGATATAAATACGCCACCTAGACGTATGAAGTAAGTGGTGAAAGACAAAGTGGTAAGAGGCAATTGTGAGGAAGGGAAACACGGTACTATATGGGAAGGGACATATCCCAAGTGCTTCGATACAAAGGCTTTTACTAATTGATGTTTAATAGGTTACATTGCCTTCAATTACTAAACTAAAACTAGAGCAAACCGTTTTCAACCTTATTTTAAAAACTGAAACAAAATACCAAACTTCGTTAGTTTTATTGGAAAAACTCCAGCTACATTTCCGGTAATAAGGTGGGAATATCCCAAAGTTATTATATACCCGAAACATAGGCCTACATAAGGCTCTAATTAGGCTGTCTTAGGAGCAGTCTAAAAAGCAGTAGGATAGGAATGTATTTTGTTGTAAGTTTACATTTCCTTAATTAGGTTAACAAATACTCACAAAGTTTCCAAATGTTTTTCAGTTTCATATTGTTTATGCTTTTTCCAATTAAATATAATTAAAAATGGCCTTACGTAAACATGGCTATATAAATGAGATTTATTCTTGATTGTTGTACGGTTTTAGCTAACATAAATAATAGGCTACTAATATTTATATACTCATTTTATATTTACATGTTCGTTAGGATTTATTTATTATTATAAGTTCTTTAAATTTTGTAAGCATATTGTTTTCTATTAGAATAGATGCGTTACTTCCTAAATATCTCGCTTGCGGCGCCCTCTACATATTTGTGTCAGAATAACACATTGTTACTCTTGTAAGGCTGACCGGCAGGCACTGACTGAAAACAAGCTATATGTATGTATATATTTTCTGCTTCACAAATCCTACCTCAGTATGAGCATAGTGTCTTTACGGTGTGGTTAATATTGGACAAATGGTGGCATCAATAACATACCTCTCCCTCATGGAGAAAACCTTCCCGACCATATTGTAAAGGAAGATGAACACAAAAAGACAGAAGCAAATACAGTTGCATCACTCTAACTCTAATGCCAAATACAAGATAGAAAAATCACTTCTAGGCTTTTAAAAAGTGATAGCAATAGTTTTTGAGATGAACGGGTTTAATCCACGATTATCTTTGGCCACAATCCTTGTCAAAAAAGACGGAAAACCTTTTGATAATTATGAAGAAACCAAATACGTAGCTTCGTTGCCAGCTTAAGAGTGTAAATCGGCGAGAGTGGAATTATGCTACGGGTGCATTCTCCAGTGGTTTCAAACTTGAACTAACCCCTGACGTTAGGCGGGCAATGTCTTAGGGGTCAGTGAGATGTCAATGAAATTAAAATATTTATATTTAACACATTCACTGCTGCCGTATCCGACCGTTGAAATCATCGAGAGGCTTTGGTAGCCAAGAGGTTGCCTGAAGTGTTGGTTGCATAAAACTCTCAATGAGGTAGTTCGACGTATTAACTACATTAAAGATTTGCAGTCTAGATGGTTTTTTATGTTATTGGGCAGTGAGAATGCTTCGCTTCTTATTCATACCGAGGTAAGGGGGCTCTCCCGAGGTGGTATACTGTAAAGGTTTTTTGATGATAAGGATGAGGTCAGAACCTCCCTTCTTGATACCAAGAATACAGATTTACTTAGACATTTCTTGGCTTTGTGTGACCGCTTTCTTAGCTGTGTTTGAACATTTGCAAGTTTCGTATCTAGGCTTACATGTTTTAATATAGATATGTTCAAAGTTAAAGACAAAGTTTGTGCCATGGTTAAAGATTGTCCGTTGTGGGCAACAAAGGTCAATAAATGTTCTCTTACAACTTTTCTCACTATAAAAGAGTTTTTGGAGTCTCCTGATGAAAACTTAGTAAACCAAATAAAGGAAAGCATAACTGACCACCTTCAAAGTTTAGCAGCCCCTTTCAGGGATTCCCTAAAAGTATTCACTTTCCTGAGCCAGATACTAATGAGAGTTGGATTAGAACTCCGTTCTGCTTCCCTGAAATATAAAAGGTTCTGAGTCCTTCCGAAGAAGAACAAGATCCACTTGAAATGACCAACAGTGGTCCACTAAAAAATGTTTTTAATGGGGAGATTATTGTAGAATTTTGGTTGCCAGTACAAAAAGACTAAAAACCACTTAGCAATAAGGCAATGAATGTAACATTACATTTTCCAACTACCTAGAGATGTGAACATGCATCCTCAACTATCTACTTCATGAAAAATTAAATTTAGGAATCGGCTTGATATGCAGTATGATTTCAGAGTAAAAGTCTCAAGAATGGAGCCTAACATTTCTGAAATCATGAACTCAAAGTAAAGATTCAAATCAACTCACATAACTTAGTCCAAACAAAATAATAATATAAATAATTTTAACGAGTTTTGCCTGGATATACAAACTTTAACATGGGATAGTTTTATATATTGTATCTCAAATGAAAATATAACTTCTTGAATGTAGAAAAGGGTAAGAAATTGGTACGCCGGGGAAGATTTAGGAAGTGATCACTTACCAATATAAGTTACTTAGAACTTTCTATCTCAAAAATTCTAGTTCAGAACCCATCTGTCATAAGCAATAAATACAATATTTCAAAAGCTGACTGGAGTGCGTTCACAGAAGAAACTAGAGCAAGCGAGATAAAACAATACACTCCAGAATTTCTAGAAATAAAACTTCTTCAAGCCGCTGACCATAACATTCCCAAAAAGAAACCAAGAAGAAGACACAAATTTAAAAATAGCTGGTGGTCAGAGAAAACCAATCAACTTAGAAAAAATTGACAAAGGGCTAAAAGAAGATTGAAGGTGCAGAGAATTAAAGAGTGCAGACAAGAATACAAGAGATGCAACGCCATCCTGATACGTATAATAATCTCAGAGAAAAGGACAACTTGGAGAGAATTTGTTGACTCTATAAATGCAAACATTCCATCTAGCACAGTCTGGAAAAAGTTTAAATCAATCGAAGGTAATACTGGTCAAAAGATTAGCCAAATACAAAGTGAAGCTGGAGAGTGGTTAGAGAATGACAAAACAAAAGCGGACCTTTTAACTTATTTTTCAAGCTCAGGGCAGGAAAGAAAATCCCATGGCCCAAAAAGCTCACTACTAAAGAAAAGCAGTTACTTTCCCAAGTCGAAGAACTGTACCGCTTGGAAGACCCTGCGTACGTACTCTTCAGCATATGGGAACTGAGAAATGAAGTATCCAGATTGAAGGACTCGACTCCCGGACTTGATGGAATCCATAACAGAATGCTCCAACACAGCTCAGAAGAGATGCTTACTAATATACTAAACGTATTCAATGAAACTTGGCACACGGGAAATATCCCAAAAAAATGGAAAACAGCACTAATTGTACCAATCCTAAAACCATCTAAAGACAAGTCCCAAATCAAGTCATATCACCCAATTGCTCTTACATCTTGTCTTGGCAAACTGCTCGAACGCATGGTGAACAATCGACTAAAGTGGAGACTAGAAAATACAACCTACTAGACCAATCACAATATGGTTACAGAAAACAGAGATGCTCTAACGATGCAATAATATACTTAAAAAACAACATCTACGCTGGTTTTGAGAAAAAAGATTTAACGATAATTAACCTTCTACACTTTTAAGCTACTTTAAGACACCCCACACCACTATATTGTTAAAATGCATGAATCTTGGTATAATGGGAAACAAGTTGAAGTATCTAACGAATTTCTTAAGCAGTCAAAAAGTTTAAACATCGGTCAATGGCTAAGAATCAACAAGTGCTGAGATAGAAAACGGAACCCCTCAAGGAGCAGTTGTAAGTGCAACACTGTTTCATATTGCAAAACATGACATTGCATCCAACCTACCTCCGGGAGTCGAGTGTGTCTCCTATGGTGATGATGTAACGCTTTTCGCCTCACATAGAAATCCGGACAGAGCTAACCAGGCAATGCAGATGGCCCTGGACTGAGTCTCGAACTGGTACAGAAGCTAGTCACTGAAAATCTCTGCAGAAAAATCTAGGAGTACTGCTTGATAAGAAGCTGAGTTGGAAAAATCATATTGAAAAAAGTGGTTAAGCTTGTAGCAAACGTCTCAATTCAATAAAAGTAGTCACCAGCCGACTATGGGGCGCTGACACCATATGCTTGAGAACATTTTACCTATCCTTTGTAAGAACAAAACTGGCTTATTGTAGTGAGGTCTGGGGAGCAGCTGCAGCAACGCACATTAAACAACTTCTAGTAATTTAATCAGCTGCCTTAAGAATTAGCCTGGGCTGTCGCAAAACCACTCCCATTGCAGCAATGGAAATAGAATTATCAATAGAACCCATAGATTTACTGCTAGGAGAACAAACATGGAATAAACATCTAAAAACCCTCTCACTAAACATAACCCATCCACTACACTCTTTAAAATAAACGACTACACGACAATCATACACTCACAGTATCAATTTGCTCGCTGCTGAAATGCCTTTCGAGACTCCAGAGAAAATCCAGGTCTGCAACCACGAACCCCCCTCCCCACACACTACGACTGCCCCATCAATGCAGCAGGTTTCCCGACACTGGTAAAATTTGGACCAAGCATATCTGTTCTGAGCCATAACTTTCCTATTGCTTGCCAAATACTACCAGAGAAAAACTGATAAAAAAAACTTTTAAAATATCAAAATTGTTTCAGATGATCAAACATATTATTAAGTCAAAATTATATCACAAATTCACATGTTTTAAAAAAATCATAATTATGTCACATAATTATTTCACTATGTAATCAATTATATAACCTGAAAATTTACCCTATCCATCTTTATATGTTGCCAAAACAATCACTTAATTCTCTGATTCTATAATAAAATTTCTAACTCAATTTCGTTGAAAAGGATAGTACTTTAGGGATAATTAGTCCTATTTACTATTAAGGATCTTAGAAACCAATAACCTTCTTGTAAACAAATATTTTTGAGCCCTAGATACTAAACTAAAAGATCTATTAAAATTACTTCTAATTTTATCCTCATTTTTTCAATCTCCAACCCTACCCATGAATTTACGTATTTCAAACTCTTATTTAATATACATGAACATATAACAAAACACCATTTCCGTTGCCGGGCATTTCTGTATAACCTTAAATTTTTTTAATTTCTTTCTAGTTTTGTATACATTTTGACTTTATTTCTTATCGTTTGCTAAAATCTGACTAGTTTAATACCACCATCTTGGTTATATGACGTAAACCAATATGGCGTCGCATTTGTCTCAGGGAAATTAATATGTTTACTTATTTTTAAGAAAAAAGAAAGCTCTGACATTTTATAACTGGAGCAGGTTTCAGGGTCCTTGTAAATCTTCGTACTAGTTTGGTACAGACTTCCCAGGTTGTTTTGGCTGATTGATCCGATTGAGTCCTTCCCTTTAAATTATTTTGTGTTGGTTATCGCTCTGCTGCCTCCATTCTTTGCTTTACTGTTTTACGCGTTACCACAAATTTAGTTTTTAAAATTCAAAAGTTCGGATTTATTACAAAGTAATAATTTTACTGTCTTTATACTTTTTTTATTTACGACTTCATTCCTGACTTTAGGCTTAAATTTTAAAATTTGCATTTCTTTAGAATTTTCTTGACCCGACAATTTAAAACTTTTAAATTTGTTCTTGGTAACTTGAAAGTTAGTCACGTCTCTGCTTCTACATTAGAAATACTAATTTCATTGCCTATTGTTTACTGATTTCAATACTTGAAAACGCAACACAATTCCATGTTAAAAAGACCACATTTAGAAAGTAAAATCCCGGTTTTAGCCGGCATAAATGATAATAATATTTTTATACTCATTATATTTACATGTTCGTTAAGATTTATTTATATTTATAAATTTTTAAAATTTTGAAAAGAAATTATTTATTATTTAAATAGATGCTGTACTTCCTCAAAATCTCGCTTGCGGCGCCCTCTACATATTTGTGTCAGAGTAACACTGTACAACAAGGCAACATCGTTACTCTTGTCCGACTGACTGGCAGCCACCGACTGGAAACAAGTGATATATATATATATATATATATATATATATATATATATATATATATATATATATATATATATATTCAGCTTCACAACTTCTACCTCATTATGATCTTAGTTTTTTACGGTGTGTTGTTGCTTACGAGTCTTGAAAATATTGGATAAATCGTGGCACAAAAAACAAACCCCCCCCCTCCCATGGAGAAAATGTTCTCGACCATATTGTAAAGGAAAAGGAACTCAAAAAGACAGAAGCAAATAACCAATCTATACATTTGCATCACTAACTGTAATGCAAAATACAAAATATAAAAATCACTTCTAGGTTTTTAAAACGCGATAGTAACAGATGAACAGGTTTAATCCACAATATTTATTTTTGACCACACTCCTTCCCAAAAAGTGCTGAAAACCTTTTTTATACTTAATTATGAAGAAATCAAATACGTGGCTTCGTTCGTTGCCAGCTAAGGAGTGTAACATCGGCATCGAAAAAGTGGAAGTACGCTACGGATGCCTACTCCAATGGTTCCCATCTGGAACTAACCCCTATGGAACCGCAGGCAATGTCTTAGGGGTCAGTGAGATTTCACTGAAATTAAAATATTTATATTTAACACATTCACTGCGGTCGTATCCGACCGTTACATTCATCGAGAGGCTTTAGTAGCCAAGAGCTTGCCTAAAGTGTTGCATAAAACTCTCAATGAAGTAGTTCAACGTATTAACTACATTGAACCTTGTCTAGATTGTTTTTTTTTTTGTTATTGAGCCATGACAATGTTCCGCTTCTTATTCATACCGAAGTAAGGTGGCTCTCCCGAGGTGGTAGGCCTCTACTGAAAAGGCTTTCTGATGTTAAGGATGAGGTCAGAAACTTCCTTCTTGATACCAAGAATACAGATTTACTTAGACATTTCTTGGCTTTGTGTGACTGCTTACTTAGCTGTGTTTGAACATTTGAAAGTTTTGAATCTAGGCTTACAAGGTAATAATACAGATATGTTCAAAGTTGAAGACAAGGTTTGTGCCATGGTTAAAAATGTATGTTGTGAGAAACAAGGGTCGATAAATTTTCTTTTAAAAATTTTCCGATTATAAAGGAGTTTTGGGGGTCTTCTGATGAAGTTTGCTTAACTCCGTTCTGCTTAACTAAAATATAAAAGATCCAGAGTTCTTCAGAAGAGGAACAAGATCGACTTGAACTGACCGGCAGTGACACACTAAAAATGCTTTAATGGCGAGAACATTATAGACTTTTGGTTAGCAATACAAGAACACAACAAAACACTTACCAATAATGCAATGAAGGTAATACTAGATTTTCCAACTACCTAGAGATGTTAACATTCTCGACTATGTGCTTCATGAAAAATTAAATATAGGATTCGGTTTGATATGCAATGTGACGTCAGAGTAAAATATTCAAGAATGGAGCCTAACATTTCTGAAATCATGTACTCAAAGTACAGATTAAACTAACCTCACTGAAATTATTGTAAAGTTATGATTTGTTGTAATTACTTTAAAATAAATTTGAACTAATATTATCAATATTCTTATTATATCTTTATTCAATCGTGTTTCTTTGTTTGTCGCAATTATAACAGACTTTTGATTTTTGTGTTTTCTTCTTAAATCCTTATTCCAAACAAAATATAATATAAATAACTTTAACGAATTTCGTCTGGACCTACAAACTTATATTTTGTATCTTAAATTAAAAAAAAAAAAACATTTCTTGAATATTCTTGTAATAAATTTGCAGTAGAATAAAATTTAATATTCATATATAAAAACAGTTTCCACCCTAATGTAAGTGGGTAGGCTATCCATAAGTGACTTACTAATAACTAATATAACTCAAATTATTATGTGTGTGGTTTACCATTTAGGTTTAAGAATTTGGTGGGCCCTTGTCATTATAACGAGGGAGTCCTTGAAATAGGTTTGTTCGTAACCACTGGCTTACACACCTAATTTACATTATATAAAAGTAATTTAAGGTATTATAATGCTGAAAATAAGGTTTTCTAGTGATACCATTTGTATTTATTCAGTTATAGCAAACCGTTCTTGACATTCCAGATGATTTATTACCTTCGTGTATATATATGTGTCTATATAAGAGGGAGGGGGAGTGAGATAGGGAGGGGGAGTGAGAGAGAGAGAGAGGGAGGGAGAGAGAAAAAATAATGTGTTCAACTAAGAGTGCTCCTAACATAAACAATCAATATACATAAAAATAGTTATCCATTTGTAAATCAAATATAGTGAAAAGATTCATATTCTTTTTTCTAATAGAAATAAATACACGGCCAATAAACAAAGTAATTCTAGAGTAAACTTATGGGACATTTATATAGTTTTTATAGATATTTTAATGAAGCAATAAGTTGGAAACCTTGAAATTTAGCATTTAACAGAGAGCAAAGGTTTTACAGCATTTACCTACATAAAATTTAACTGCTTTACTATTTAAGTACTAAAGATTCTAGTTAGACTATCCTATGCCCGGCTATATGTCGACGTCATACAGCTATGTATATCTTAGGTCTAATTCGACACTAATAGTGGTTTATTCGTAATTGACGAGATATACCGTCTAGAGGCCTTGAATATATAATGATATAAACACAATTAGGTTAGATAATGTGATTAAAACTTACACAGTCTCCAAAAGTTGTTAAGCTTCATATTTTTGCTTTCAAACTAAGATAATATGATTCAAAATGTCCTTAGGAAACCATGGTAATGTAAATAAAGCGTTTGTTTAATTGTTGTACGATTTAATTAACTACTGTAATATAAATATTTTTTAACTTTTATAGTTACATATTTAGTTATTATTGATTTTTTATAGGGTCTCAAACTTTTGAAAAACTTAGGGCATTGTCAATGTCCGTCTTAATATTCAAAATAAACAGAGCTGGTTCTAATGGAGAAGCTCTTCAATTAGAGTGAGGGATAGGCCTTACGTTCCCCTCAAATCCGTCTGCCAAAGGTGGGCGTTGGCTAGTAGTAGTAACATCTACCTTCCTATGAACCATTGACCATTTTTGTGCACTAATACTTACAAAGAGTGTCTAAATGCACCAGTTATTACTTATATCCATAAACAATTCTTGTAAGCGAGGATAATGTTTTTAACAAACGTTTAAACAAGTATTGTAGATTTAACAATTTTTTGTAGTTTCTGAAAATGAAAATTTCATAAATGCTTCAAGACCTGATTTTTTCTTGCAAGAGTTTAACCTGATTACCTAAACACATACCATCCTGGAAATGTACTTGTATGTATTATTGTTTACAGAATCATCCTTCTTTGTGATGATAGTAAATTAGGAACATATTTTATTCTTATTTTTTCGACGTATGTCTAATTTTAAGAAATAAAAACATCTGAGTTGGAATTTAATTTTAAAAAATAATTTCCTAGTATATTATTTCGATTTCATCAGCCCCTAGTGTGTTTAGAATGGAAGCCCATGTACTATAAAACCCATATATTTTTCAATAGTACTAATGCAGGTGGAAGAATATATTTTTATGTCGATGACCATTGGACTCGACCAACCATAAAATGGTCAAATTCCTCACTGGTTGAATGAAGGTGGTTTGTGCATTGTGAAGAATTATAGACAAATAAAAAATATTATATTTAAATTATTTTAAATTGTCTACTTTCGCAAGAAATTTCATACTATTTCAAACTTTCACATGGAAATTAAAAATTATAACTTCAAGATAATTATAATTTCTAAAGATAGAATGAAATAATAGTAGCTAAAGAGCTATTATTAAATATGTGTAGCTTTCTACGATGATTGCGCATATTTAGGGACTCAATATAAAAACTGTATAAATGCAATAGTTGTGATTTATTTATAGAAAAAATGCTGTAAGAGAATATCATGTCTTTTAAAGAAATATCAATCAAGTCTTATAGATTTTAGTGTTATACTTATACAATTTTAGTTTATAAAAAAAAATTGTTTGCTTATAGATCTTGTTTATCTTACAAGTTTTTAATCTGATTTTCTAAATAATTACCACTCTAACATGCAGACTTCTTATATTAATGTTTACAGAATATTCTTTATTTCAGATTGCATTAAATTTAAAACACATTTTGTTCTTATTTTGCAAACCTATGTATGAATTTTAAGAATTAGAATACTGTCAAATAGCATTTAAATTTTACAAATTGTTTTGGGGCGTAAATTTGATTCAATCAGACCCTAGTGTGTGAAGAATGGAAACATTAAATTACTGTTTTAGTAATAATAATGCAGATAGAGGGGTTAATTTTGTGTGATAGTCGTTAGGCTTGATCAATCATAAAATGGTCAATGTGGGGGTGAAGGAAGGGGATTTATACACTGTGAAGAATGATAGATAAATATAGAATTTATTATGTTTTATATTTAAAGAATACACTACATCTAACACCTAACAAACAACAATACTTGGGCAGCTAAACAAGGGACACTGCTACTATTTGTATTTATAATTGCTTTGTTAATTTAACTAAGCTCTACGCCTGACATTTTGTGTGCTCAGGTTGTGGCACGGTTTATTGTTTATATTACGTCTACACTCAACCTCTTGTTTTAGAGTGAAACAATGAGTGGGCTACTAAGACATTAAGCTTCTAATAATTTAGAACGTTTTTCTCATGCTAAAATTAGGACATAATAGGTTAAAATGCATAAATACCTTAATAATAGTTCCCCTAATTTACAAAAGCCAAACAAAACTAACGCAGGATAAAAAAAATTAATTTAACCAAAATATGAATACTTGCCGTTTTGGGGGTGTACATCTTGAGGGTTTTTTTTGTCTAGTCGTGACTCACAGCATTGAACAATACACTGATCTAGTCCAAACGCGTCTGCTGAAAAATATCAGTAAGTAGTATTTTTTATCTCAAAATGTAATAAATATATATAATATATTACAATTATCTATATATATTGAGCTAATGGCAGGGCTTCAATTTCTATTATTGTAAGTTTAAATTGTTTACAACTTGAATATTGCAGATTGGCTGTAGTTGTAAAATCTAAATTGAACTTTTCAATTTTAGTACCAATAAAGTCCAATGTACTAAAGTAATTCAGCGAGTTTACTTCGTTAAGTCCAGAGATCCTCATAATACTGCTATAAAATTAAGCTGCTCAACATACAGATTTGTCGTCCAACAAATAAATTTCTTATTAATATGAATAAAGGAGACGAATAGTTTATAAACGTAGGGTTCAGAGCAATTAATTATAAATTCACTTAATATTTGTTTTATCAGTTTATTTCGTAACTTAACAAAAAAGCCCTCTAATTATCAGAGCTATGTTAAGTTATGGTGGCTCCCGTAAGTAAAGCTACTAAATGTTATGTTGTAATATAAATATTATATAACATAATACAAGATGGTTATGGCAATATCTTATGGTTAAGGTTTGTTAACATCATAAGGAAAATCCTAGTAAGAAGAATTAAGTTATATTAAAATAAAAATATTGGCAAAACCATAATAACAGAAAAATAATCAAAGATAGTAATTAATACAAGCTACCCTAGATTAAACCCTAATGTTCATTTCGACCTGCCATTATCATCATCATCGGAAGGTCTTAATACAATCTAGAATACAACGAATCACAAACTACACTGCCCTCAATACCTAACAACATATCTTCCATTACTAATATTACTTAAAATACAAAATGGCTTTAAGGTTTTCATCAAATAAAATTATTGTCATTATCAGGAGCCTCTACACTTGCTAACAGTTAAAACTAGACTGTTTTTACAAGAAAGATTCTTAGTTATTGTTGACAAGTGAAGAGGTTCCTAATATTGTTAAATTGAAGAAAAGTTTGCATTTCAAGTATTTTTCTTGAAAAAATGAATAAATTAGATAGGTTTTTTAATCATCCTAGCCTCTGTGGCGGAACTCTGTTAATGGATTTACACCTAAACTCAAACGATCCATCCTGGGAATATGTCAAACAATCCCTCTAAGTTTCATTAACTTCTGTTAAGCTGTATAGGCGCCCGTAATATAGATAGATACACACATACATACATCGGTTTTTCCTAACCCTCTGCGACGGGACCCTGTGGATGGATCTACACCAAATCTCAAACGATCCATCCTGGGAATATGTCAAACAATCCCTCTAAGTTTCATTAACTTCTGTTAAGCTGTATAGGCGCCCGTAATATAGATAGATACACACATACATACATCGGTTTTTCCTATCCCTCTGGGACGGGACCCTGTGGATGGATCTACACCAAATCTCAAACGATCCATCCTGGGAATATGTCAAACAATCCATCTAAGTTTCATTACCTTCTGTTAAGCTGTATGAGCACCCGTAACATAGATACATACATACACCGGTTTCTACTAAGCCTCTGGGGCGGGACCCTGTGGATGGATCTACACCAAACCTCAAACGATCTATCCTGGGAATATGTCAAACAATCCATCTAAGTTTCATTAACTTCTGTTAAGCTCTATAGGCACCCGTAACATAGATACATACATACACCGGTTTTTACTAAGCCTCTGGGGCGGGACCCTGTGGATGGATCTACACCAAACCTATCTATTGTTAACTCCATGGCTCTAAATCTATGACAAATTTCTAAAAACTAGCAAATGATTCATTTATCATTCGATATAACATATATAATAATGAAATCTTATACTTACGTGAATCTCAGAGCTATTACGTTTATTTGTTTTGGTGAAATTATTGAAAACTACAATTTATCTTTATTTCTTCATATTGCAAAATTTATGTAATTTACATTCTTCTTACATTCTTGTGAAAACATCTTCTACTTAAAAATGTTATTAATGCAGTATTTCAAGTGTCTCATTTTCATTTATATTATTAATTCCAGTTATGTATTTCATAAATCATAATATTCATAGCAAATTAATAAAATTATAATGGAAACTATCAGAAGAGAAGAGAAAAACAAAATGAAAAACAGAAAAAAGATTAGTAATATTACTTAGCATGTGCCTATTACAAATGGATATAACAAAAAACAATTCTTAAATGAAAAATGAAAATTAATAATTATACATTCCATGGAAACAATAATACCAAATAAAACTTGGGCAACATGTTTAAATACATGTTAAAACGTATAAACAAACATGTAAGAACAGCCTTTACAACTAGAATAGTATTACCAATATAATAAATATAGATAAGTGCAAGTCCCATAAAAAAAAAAATTTAAAAGATAAGATATAATAATTTAAATACGTTAAATATACTACAGAATAAAAATAATAATAAAACATGCACGATATTGCATGAAGAAGCCTTATCAGTGTAAGTATAATGCAGATACTCTTTTAATTAGGAGAGGTCAAAAATAAATAAACTGAAAATAATTACAAAGATGAATAAAAGGATAAAAATGAACAAAACCTTATATAATAATAAACATACCAATATATGTAAATTCGTTGAACAACAAATGAAAACAAAGATTAGGTCGTATACAAATTTTAAAAAATTGACAGTTTGTCTACCCCGAATTTAGGTTTACAAAATGGTAAAGTTGTATCCTAATACACAGCGGTAAAGATTACTAGAGTTCACTCAAAATCTCACTAGAGACTGGTATATTAATTCATACATACTAGTTTCGACTACGATGTAGCCTTCGTCAGTAATATGAGTTAGTATGTATTAATAAACTAGTGTGTAGTGAAATTTTGAGTAAACGTTTTTAATTTTTAACGTTGTGAGTTGTTCTCAATAGCTCAATAGCTCCAACTTAATATTGTGGCCGAAATATATACTTTAACGCTTTTATACATGCATATATTATATACATACAAAAATTATATACATACATGCAATATATACATACAATCGTTATATACATACATACATTTTATACATACAATCCTTATATACATACATGCATTATATACATGCATACATTATATACATGCATACATTATATACATACATACATTATATACATACATGCATTATTTACATACGTGCATTATATACATACATACATTATATACATACATGCATTACATACATACATACATTATATACATACATACATAATATACATACATGCATTATATACATATATTCATTATAAAAATACATGCATTATATATATACATACATTTTATACATGCATACATTATATACATACATACATTATATACATTAATGCATTATATACATACATGCATTATATTCATACATACATTAGATACACACATACAATATATACATACATGCATTATATACATACATGCATTGTATACATACATGCATTATATGCATACATGCATTATATACATACATGCATTATATACATAGATGCATGATATACATACATGCATTATATACATACATGCATTATACACATACATGCATTATATACATACAGACTTTATATACATACATGCATTATATACATACATTCATTATATACATACATACATTATATACATACATGCGTTATATACATACATGCATTATATACATACATACATTATATACATGCATGCATTATATACATACATACATTATATACATACATGCATTATATACATACATTATATACATACATGCATTATATACATACATGCATTATATACATACAAGCATTATATACATACATGCATTATATACATACATGCATTATACACATACATGCATTATATACATACAGACATTATATACATACATTCATTATATACATACATACATTATATACATACATGCATTATATACATACATGCATTATATACATACATCCATTATATACATACATGCGTTATATACATACATGCATTATATTACATACATTATATACGTACATGCATTATATACATACATACATTATATACATACATGCATTATATACATACATTATATACATACATGCATTATATACATACATACATTATATATATATATATATATATATATATATATATATATATATATTCATTATATACATACCTTCATAAAAATTAAGATTATTAAATACCTAATAACATTTCACATCATTTATCCAACAAAATAATAATTTTTTAACAAAAAATTTTATCTCGACTTCTATTAAACATAAGTTGTCTTTTAATTTATAAATTTTTTTATTGGTTAAAGTATTAGGTGAAAGGTAAAGTTTTAATAAAATTCAACACAAACGATTTTAAAATATACTACAGTAATCACAAACACCTGCTCTCTCTCTCTCTCTCTCTCTGTCTCTCTCTCTCTCTCTCTCTCTCTCCCTTCCTCTCTCACTCTCTACATCCCTCCCTCTGGTTCCCGCTATACATGCCAGTAGTTTACAAACTAATATTTAAAATGTAAAAAAAGTAATTTTCCGTATTTTCCGCGGAAATAAAAGTTGATATTCGTATTCTACACATTAAAGTGAGTAATTTAGAAACAAACAACAAATTCTTAACCAACGTCAATGGACTATATTTTTACCTATCTTTCTTCTTACGTATTTCCTGACCTAACTTTTCCAACCTAATTTACTATTTTTTTTCTTTTTGTAAGTTAATGTCTTACATCATATGTATGCTATAATTAACTTTTTAATTTAAAGCAACTAAGGGAAACCCCAATTTTCAGTGTGACGTACTTTCTAAGCATTATATAACTCTTAAAAATACCTTGGCTATTAAAATTTAAAGAATTCTTTAGGTAAGACACTATAACTCGGAGGTAGTGTTTCCTCCGTATTTCCTAACCTAACTTACGTATTTCCTAACCTAACTTGTCCAACCTAATTTACTATTTTTTTCATTTTGTAAATTAATGTCTTACATCATATGTATGCTATACATACCTTGTACATACCTTACAAACCTTTAGGTAAGACACTATAACTCGGAGGTATATATACCCGTACTTTCTTCCATGGTTATTTTTATTAAATGACATGTTTTCAATTGAATATTTTTCAAATGAAAATTATTTTGGCACGTGTATCACTTTTCGCCATAGAAAAAAACCCTTCATTTCACGTTAATAAAGTTGTACTAGCATCAGATTTAGCCTGAAATAAGCAATAACATAAAATTACTTTATACGACAGCTGTTAATAAATTGATTGTTGTAAGGGTGAAACAGCTGATCAAATACATAGGTTATGTTATTTGTCTTACTGTACATTATCAAGATAAAATGTTATTATATATTGTTTCTTATGAATAAATAAATAATAATTCTTATAATAAGTTAATAAATGATATGTAATTCAATTTTATATAACCTTAATAAAAATAATTCAATGTTTCTAAAATGAGATTGATATCTTTAGATGCAATAGCTATTACTTAAGAACTGATTTCAAATGAAATCGTTCAATAAAATTTGACTCAGTATATTTTTGTTAACCTATTCAAAATTCAAAAATCTACCTTAAATTAAAAGTAAGACATTTAAATGCGAAAAACTTGTATCTTTGAACGTATAAGCCAATGCCTATGAAAGAGTTTAATAAATATATTTTTATGACGACATAGCCACTGCCAAAGGAATAAGTAAATATTTTGTGTAGCATTGCAACAAAAGGAAAATATGTCTACATA
>JBAIZL010000002.1:371981581-372016581 GCA_036971475.1 Prosapia bicincta | reverse complement strand
ATTGTGGGACACTAACTAAGCTTTAGTTCTAAAGTCGTAAAAGTATAACATTATTTTGCGGCCAAAAAAATATGTATACCTATCTGGAATCGAAACCGGAACACTCGTATTTCTTGGATAATTGTGGTAATAATTAGAAATAGTACGGTTTTTGTTATAAATAAAACATAATAATCTCACACAAAATTAATTTTTAAAACAACGTCGCTTGAATATGGTTTCTTTGTGTGTGACTTTTTTCGGTAAGGTTAATTTACTTGTGCGTTTACACATTTACTTTCCCCAACGTCGAAATGCAACGATGGAACAGAGAGATTAAATGGGGACATTAACATACGAACGCAAAATACTTTTTCAAAAATTTACATTAAACTGATACAAACGACCTTGAGATAATAAGGTAGCTGGAGTGGGGGGGGGGAGCAGGGATAAACAGATGCAAACATCAGGCTATACGAGCCCTAGGGATAGGCGTATCTGTAATAAGGTCATGGTATAAGTTTGCTTGGGTGTAACTTAAAATCCGTTATATTAAATGTGTTATAATAAAACTATGCATTTGGTAATAAAGAAAGGAATATCCTGGTGTATGGGAGTGGAGGAAAGATCATTTAGGAGTATTTATCTACCCAACATACTCCTGTCTGCGTGAGTATCTCTGTAACTGTTTTACATTCTTTGTTTGTAAAAGTATTAACTCCTTACTATTTGCATTGTAACTATCTTAAATTATAAATCCTATTTTTACGTCTTGGATTCGATCGGTTTTTTTATAAATTTCAAGCGAATTTTATGTTGTACTTTCAGTTTTAATCTTTGGTTACGTATGTATTACTTAAACTATATTAATGTCTAAAAACAAATAAAAACATACACAAAACTCATAAATTAATCATTTATTTACTAATACGCGTTTCAATGACCAATTACCCAACGCGTATGAGTAAATAAATGATTAATTTGTGAGTTGTGTGTATGTTTTTATTTTTTTTAACATAACCTCACAAGCTAAGCTTAAAGAATATTTGTTTATATTCATGTCTATTGATATGTTGTTACATATTAGGTTTTTCAATACTTCATTTCGCTCGATATTATATGGAAACGCAGTCTGTTAGTGATTCAAGGAACTTCTAAAAACAAAACTTAAATTTATAATTGTTGCTTAGAAACGGACTTTTTGAAGAACATATTATTAGGTTTTTGTTCACACTCATTGTCTTACTGTAATCTTCCTGTAACTGGCGGACATGTACGAAAGAAGTGCAATACATCCGTTCCTAAGCATGGCGCCTATGTAAGGATGATTTGGTTAGGTTAAAAGTTGTCCACATTTTTCCGCACTACAAAGCTTAGTCTTTGTGTAAGATTATTGTGTTTTATTTATAACAAAAACCGTACTTTTTGTATTTATTACCACAACTATCCAAGAAATAAACGTGTTCCTATTTCGATTCCAGACACGTAGAAATATTCTTTTTATCTTAGATAGTGACCCACAATTCGGCACATGATTTTGAAATTGTAATTATAGCGAAACGTTGTTTTGTTAATAAATTCAACTTTTGTCCATTATCGTTGCTTCTCTTATAATCATTTATTCTTACATTTTTCTCTTCTCTTCCTTAAAGAATCTTATGGTATTAATTTGAATAAAAAACCTTCTGGGTTCCATGTTTTGAAATGAAACCTAAGGTGTAAACTAATTCGGAATATATGGGAGTGTAAAGTTTAAATTTACTACTATTTTTTCCTTTTATAATCATAGAGTAATGCTAAATAGAAAATGTTTTTAAAAAACATTTATAAGATGTATATGTATTAAAAGAATGTATAAAAAGAGTATACTAGTATATACGAGGGACTCGTATTTCATAACATTACATTGTATTTACTGTACACACACAAACACACATACATACATACATATATATATATATATATATATATATATATATATATATATATATATATATGTGTGTGTGTGTGTGTGTGTGTATGTAAATTGTGTTATATCATGATTTTTCTGAAGATATTTAATACATTTATATAATTGTTGATTCCCTTCTCGTGAGCTACGGTACTAGTTTTTACATAAATTGAAGTCTTTCATAAATTGTAAATGTAATATTATTTTGCTAAAATATATCATTTTACATCTGATTTTGTTGTTAATTATGTTTGTAAGTATGTTTTTGTTTTTATGTATGTTTTGTTTAATATGTACATATGTCATTTATCTGTCAAGTATTTGTTATATGAGTATGTTTTAAATAATTAGTTTGGTGTGACATTGTGCTGAATCGCTATCTGTTAGTGATTCAATAAACTACTAAAAACAAAACCATAGTTTAAAATTGTTTCTTAGAAACCGACTTTTTGCCCAACACATTATTATGCATTTGCTACAAACCCTTGTATTCCTGTAATGGGGGGATATGTACGGAAGAGGAGCGATAAACCTGTCTCTAAGCGTGGCGCCTGTGTAAGGATGACTACGTTAGGTTGAAAACGTTCCACAGTTCACCACGCTACAGAGCTCAATCGGTGTGACAGAATATTGCTTTATTATTCAATACGAAACTGTATTTTTGCAGTCATTTCAGCTATAACCATTAGATTAAAGCTTTCCTGTTTCCATTCCAGACATGTCTTAAATTTTTTTTCAGACTACTACAAAATGTTATATTTTTTCGACTTTGCAACTAAAACTTGGATAATATCCCACAACATGACACATTCTAGACATTTCTCTTATTTCAAAACGTTTTTGAAATAATTTCAACGATTGAGTCATACTTTTGCTTTTCTTATAATCATTTAATGTTACATTTTTCTTCTTTTTTTAATCAATAATCATATAATAACAATTTGAAGGAAAACAACGTCTTAGTTCCATGTTTTTAAACTAACTCAAAAATTTTAAATAAATTGGAATTTCTGGGATTGTAAGGTGTAAATGTTTAATGTCCATATGAAACATTCAGTAAAGAAAACGTGGGTCGCATTTACTGACCAATTCCATATGATTATATTATCTATAGAATGGGTCCAACTACTCCGTATTGAATTTTCATGTTGAAAAGAAAACCTTACACCATACACTCTTGGAAATTCCAAATTATTTTATACATTTTTTTCGTTTTAAAACGTGGTACCAGAGAGGCTTTCCTTCACATTCTTAGTCTCCTGCATTTGAAACTTTGCAAGCGATATCGTGGAATGTAATTCGACCTTTTTTCTTTAAAAAGTTTGTTACATCGATGATTATTATTGAATATTGCATTGTTATACACTGCCAACTCATGTTTACAATTTCAAGACTCTATGTCATCAGGAAGTTAGTTTAAATGCGATTGCAAAATTCCACCCGGACCGACAGGCAGTTATAACATCCATTATCCAAATATATAAGTATTTTTGTATCTTGTATTTATGTATGTATATGTATATGTTGAAGCGCAAAAGTGGTAATTTATTTATTTATCGTGGAATAAAACTTTCAGCAAAAAGATAATGTAAAGGTATTAACCTTTTTTTATTTTTTAAAGGGTGAAAAATTTACAAGGCGGAAGAGGAATTTGATATTGTGTCATTTCATTATCTATTATTTTGTATGACAATTTTTTACTACTACTTGGTACTATATTCTGCCCCTTCAATATTTCCTTGATAATCATTGATGTTATGTGTTTGCATAACAAATTATCGAGTTGTTATTTATAGCTTATGAAGGATGATTTTAACAACTCGATATTAAACTGTATTATCTTAGGAAAAGAAAATAGCGAGTTATTCAAAACCTCCAGTATAACTTATTAATAAATATTGTTTTGTATCATATATATAAACTGTATTATCTTAGGAAAAGAAAATAGAGAGGTAATCAAAACCTCCAGTATAACTTATTAATAAATATTTTTTTGTATCATATATATATATATATATATATATATATATATATATATATACTCATAAATATAAATTAGACGAATATATACCTAAATATATATTCTACCATAACAAATGAAAGTTACTGAAGGATTAATATATGTATAACAGTTTATCGTCATACATATTCTACCCACTTCAACAACTAACACTATTTAATACAACTATAATACTTTTATTCTCTTTTTAATGCCGTTATTATATATAGTATGTTGTCAAGTTTTCGGAAACGATATAAGTACCTCTGCGCACATCCCGTGTAACAAGCGTGCTAGGAATACTTCCGACTCAATTAAATAAATGTATTCAAAGCTTGATGAAATAGCAAAAAAAAGCGCCCTAAGCCTAGCATGTATTATTCATACCCCCTTTCGTCCTGTGTATCAACACATTTCCAGTGCTTTGTGTTCGCTTCGTGATAGTTTGTTCAACCCGAATCAGCCGCTCAAGTCATACTGATTACGTCATCAGTAGCGTGGCCAATCCTCCGGGTAAATATTGTTTCAGCATCTGTATAAGACTGTATGTGTTTTGATGAGGGCGTTTATTTTGAGGGGCATTGGATTGTATATTGTGTATTGGTAAGTGTTTTTTTGACTGAATAAATTGTCAATGTTTTTTGCTAATTGTATGATTTTGTTTCGGTATTCTTTAGTGGGGTCTTTGTTTAAGTCTATTCAATTGTAGAATTTTATGATTTCTTCTGTTTTCTGAAATAATATTATTCTTATAATTTATTTGGAAATAAGTGTTGATTTTATTCGCATTCCGATATTTTAATCTACAGATGCAAATTTTCTAATTTTTTATTCGGAACGTAATTTGTCTGGTTGTTAAGAATGCAAATAAATGCAAGAGCGATCTGGAAAGAACCTACAAACATTTTGGAAATGTCGCACTTACAGAAGTAAACCTGTTACATTGCCAGTATGATATTATAACAAAACTCTTCTCAATATCCTTCTTTGTTTTGGAAGAGTATTAACTACTTACGATTTGGATTGTAACGAACTTGTATTATAAATCCGTTTAGACTAGAAGATTAGACGGCGCTAAATATGCAAATCAGCTGCAGGTATGTCTTTATACACACACACACACACACACACACACACACACACACACACACACACACACACACACACACACTCACACACACACAGACACACACAAATTTTGTTTACTTTCAAGTGCGTATTAGGGGTTATATTAACGCGCCCCCGAGATAGCAATGCAATGATAGAAGAGATATGAAATGGTAACTTTTGGTACAATGTTACAAATATATGTAATGAGTTGTATGGCAATACGAGTTTAGACGGCGCCTAATATGTAAAACAGCTGCAGCTATGTTTAGGGGCTGCATTCTACCACTGTTTCCTTGGAAACAACAGACTATGGCTCTGGAGTCATTTTAATAAGTTTTAAAACAACATCAATTTCAATATGTCTTCCTTGTGTGTGTTTGTGCGTGCGAACGTTTACTTTACTTGTGCGTTTCGACTTTCACTTTGCCAACGCTTTAATGTAACGATGGAAAAGAGAGATTAAATGGTGATATTGAAGGGTCGAACGCAATATAATTTTCCAAATATTTGCAAGACACTAGTATTTCGTCCTTACTCGACCTAATAAGATCGTGGTACAAGTTTGCTTTGGTGTACCTTCAAATTTCTTAAAGTAAATATTTGTGTATTATTTTTAAATTTGTTACATTTATATGTTATAATGAAACTATACATTTAGAACTAAACAAAGGAATATCATGGCTTATAGGAATGGAAGAAAGATCTTTCAGGAGTATTTATCTACAAAATAGGCGCGTGCCTGTGTGTGTGCGTGAGTATCTCCTTGGCTGTTGTACATTTGCAGACGGTAAATAGTAGAGAGTTTCGAAACAAAACTCTTTTCAAAATGCTTCTTCGTTTTGGAAGAGTATTAACTGCTTACAATATTCTGGGTTGTAACGAACCTGTATTATAAATCCTGTTTTCGACGTCTTGGATTCGATAGTGGAGTTTTATTAGTTTCATGAGTAACATACGTTTTGTTGAATCATTTAATTTTATGTCTGAATTTATGTTGTATTTTCAGTTTTAAACCCTTGAATACGTATTTTACGTATGTAATATTTAAAATATATTCATGTCATTTGATGCATTACGTATTAGTTTTCTTAATACTTAATTTCGTGCAAATTAATGTAGAAGCGCAATCTGTTAGTGATTCAATGAACTACTAAAAACAATACCTAAATTTATATTTGTTGCTTAGAAACGGACTTTTTGCACAACATATTATTACGTTTTTGTTAAAAACCCATGTCCCCCTGTAATGGGCGGACATGTACGGAAGAGGTGCGATACATCTGGCGCCTGTGTAAGGATGACTTCGTTAGGTGACAAACTTTTCACATTTTTCCGTATACTACAAAACTCAGTCTTTATTAAAGAATATTGTGTTTTTATTTATAACAAAAACCGTACTTTTATTAATTAACTTCGCTTTATACTAAGAAATGAAAGCGTTCCTGTTTCGATTCCGGACACGTCTAAATAATTTTTTTCAGTCTGCAAAAAATGTTAAACTATATCCACTTAAGAACTAAAATTTAGTGCCTCACTACATGGCACATGATTTTAGACATTTTATTTATATCCAATTTTTTTTCTTAATAAATTACACCATTGTTTATTTTCTTTGCTTCTCTTATAATCATAGGATTATAACCAAAGGCTACTTTATATTCATATAGTAATGTTACATAGAAAATGTTAGAAAAAGCATTAAAAATATGTTACCATGAGACTCATCCACGAGAGACTCGTATTTCATACACAATATATTGTACTTACCTTATATAAGTCGATTTTGTTATATCATTGTTTTTCCTGGAGTAGCTAATACTTATTTTATTAGTGAAACATTTGTAAAGAATAATATGGCTGTATTTGAAATATTTTGTATTCATTAACGTATCAACTTATTTAATATATATATATATATATATATATATATATATATATATATATAGAGAGAGAGAGAGAGAGAGAGAGAGAGAGAGAGAGAGGAGGGGGAGACTCGTACTGATTACGATCTACTGAATTATATATAACAGAATATTTCATAGTTTAACAGACTAATAAAAACCTAACCATTTTGTTTTATAAGCCACAAACAATTTGCTATTTAATCTTATTTATGGGTTTTACCCAATCATATCACGCCAAAAGCGTAGGTTTTTATATCTTTTAAATTTTTTAAAGTTTACTGGATGTTCTCATTCTGCTTCCATTTTACAAACCTAAGCACTTTTATTATACATTTAACGAATATAAAACTGAATGAATATTGATTGCGACTGCAGTTGTACGTGAATGTAACGGAAGCCTTGCGGAGTCCTCGTACTGAGTATGTATGTCGTGGTACCGCAGCCAGTAGCGTCTCTGGTAGCTAACTTATGCATCCAAGGCGAGATGTTTCTAACTAAGCGCCATTTTTCCTTATCCTAACGCTTTAAGTTAGTCGCAGTTTGAGTGAGTGGGTGAGAGATTTAGTGTGTGGGTGAGGAAGTAAGTTGGTGGGTGAAGAGTAAGTGGGTGAGTGATAGAGGTTGTGTGGAGGGTATTTAGTGAATTTGCAGGGTAATGTATTTGAATAATGTATTTGATGTAGTTATAGGTTATAAATGATTAGGTAGGCTAGAGGGTCGGTGTATGCCTGGATAGCTTTAGAGTACGACTGAATGAACGTGTCTATTGTTGCGTAGGTAGATGATTGATAAGTGAGTAAAAACATGTGATGGGCCATAGTGGTTTCTACAAATATGTAAGCGTGCGTGAGGTGTTTCTATAGATAGGTGGTGTACATGTAAAGTGGGGTCGGTGTATGCCTGGATGGGATTAGAGAGTGACTAAATGGATGTATCTATTATTGCGTAGGTAAATGACTGAATAAGTAAGTAAAGAAAGGTGATGGGTCATAGATGTTTCTACAAATAGGTGAACGGGCGTAAGTTGTTTCTAGGGATAGGCGGGGTAGAAGTAAGGTTGGGTTGGTGAATGGTTCTTTAGGTAGGGGCCAGGGATAAGCGTAGTAGGGGTAGTAGGTGATGAGTAAATGGGATTGGAGTGTTTGGGAGGGATTGATGGTTGGGTCTTACGGGTTTGAGTGAGTGATTGGCTCAGTGGGAAAGTGAGCCAATGTGTGAATGGATGTGTTTGTGAGTGAGTGGTAGGGTAGGCAGAATGAGTTGCGTGAATCAAAAAGTGTACGGTAGTGAATGGATGAATAGATTAATGGGATAGTAGGTTAGTGAGTTAAGGCTTGGTGTGTTGGTAGATTGGAGGTTTTTGGTAATGTGTGCTCGATGTTTCCTGTATTTCATAAAAGAGTGTTAGGAACACTTCTACTTACTTTTGCTTATAGCTACCACTCAATACTGTCATTCTAATATAAGAGGACAGGGTGAGAAAATAAAGTTCAGAATTTATAACCCATTCAGTGTTGGTATCATAGCTACAGTAATTCTTGACAATACCAGTCATCATACCTTGAATTCAGACGTTTTTTCTCCAACTCATAATAGTGGTTTGTTTTATTTGCTTAGGGCGATCATTTTTCTAATCAATTTATGGTTTAGTTTGTTTGTTTTCAAATAATTTACCATGATTCGAATGCCACTGAACACTTGTGAATAAGTAAAGATCTAGACGATAAAGCATAGACGATATAACCAATTAGCAGAATTTGATATATATTGCACTGTAGCTAATTTCAATGAGTTGCCTCAAAGTCAGCTATATCCATTTGACTAAGACTGAAATCTCTCAAGGTCACTTTATTGCTGCGTCCATTAATGAGGAAACTGTTACTTATAGAGATTTTTTAGAATCAACTATTCAGGCTGATAGTGAATTGATACTCTTATGTTCCTCGTTCGTATCATTTGGGCTGTAAGCAAGTTGAAATTAATGATCTGGTAAGTAGAAGACATGTATTGAAGACAGAAACACTTTTTAGTATTTACTCTTCAACCAATTACGAGTTTATTGCTAATTCCTACTAATATTAGGACAAAAAATGGTTTTAGATTGTTAACTATCTATCGAGGATATTGGGGTAAAGTTTCTTTGCAAAAAAAATTATAGTTCTTTTGATATTTTATCAGTAAAAAATAATATCTTAAATTCTAGAATTATATCAATCTTCCCACTAATTTCAAACTTTCAAATTAAAAACTATAATTTCAAGTTAATTAAAGTTCCTTAAAATAGAATAAGTTTATAAAAACCGTAGAACTATTAATAAATATGCATACACAATATGCAATCTCCTCATTCTACCTTCCTATGATAATTGACCATTTTCGAGAACTAAAACATACAAAGAGTGTCTAAATGCACTAGTTATGACCTATTTCCATAAACAATTCTTGTAAGGGAGGATAATAATTTTAACAAGGGTTTAAGCAAGTATTGTAGGTTTAACAATTTTTTGTCGTTTCTGAAAATGAAATTTTCAAAATTGCTTCAAGACCTGGTGTTTTTTATGCAAGAGTTTAACCTGATTTCCTAAACAAATACCACCCTGGACATGTACTTGTATGTATTATTGTTTACATAATTATCTTTCCTTGTGATTATAGTAAATTAGGATAGTATTTTATTCTTATTTTTTCGACGTTTGTCTAATTTAAAGAATTCAAAAGATCTGAGTCACTATTTAATTTAAAAAAATATTTTCTTTGGGTATTATTGTATTACATCAGCCCCTAGTGTGTGTAGAATGGATAAAGCCCATACATACATACGTATATATATATATATATATATATATATATATATATATATATATATATATGTATATATATTAATATTACTAATGCAGGTGGAAGAGATATTTTAATGTGAATGACTGTTAACCTCGACCAACCATAAAATGATCAAATGCCTCAACATGGGGTTGAATGAAGGTGATTTGTGCATTGTGAAGATTTATAGACAAATATAATGTATAAATTATTTTAAATTGACTACTTTCACAAGATATTTTGATATTAATTCTCCCATTGGGAAATTAAAAACTATAATATCAAGATAATTATAGTTGCTAAAGATAGAATGAGATAATAAAACTAAAGCGGAATTATTAAATACGATGATTGCGCATATTTAAGGACTCATGCGATAGTTGTGACTTATATTCATAGAAATAATTGCTGTATGAGAAGATCATGTCTTTTAAAGAAATATCAATCAAGTCTTGTAGATTTTAGCAATACTTGTAAATTGTTTATAAAAACAATTTTATTTGCTTATAGACTTTGTTTTTCATACAAGCTTTTAACCTAATTTTCTAAATAATTACCACCCAAATATATAGACTACCTATATTAATGTGTACAGAATATTCTTTACTTCAGATTATATTAAATTTATAACACATTTTGTTCTTAAGTTTTCAACCCATGTCTAATTTTAAGAATTAGAATACTGTCAAATAGCATTTAATTTTTTAAAATTGTTTTGGGCCATAAATTCGATTCTATCAACGCCTAGTGTGTGTAGAATGGAAAGATCACAGTTACTGTTTATGTAATAATAATGCAGATAGAAGGGTTATTTTTTTGTGATAGGCGTTAGGCTTGATCAACCATAAAATGGTCAATGTGGGGGTGAAGGAAGGTGATTTGTACACTGTGAAGAATGATAGACAAATATAGAATATAATATGTTTTATATTTTAGCAATACACTAAATCTGACACCTAACAAACAAACAAGACAGGATTCAATCATGTAAAAAAAAACTATACGCGAAGGATAAATGCTGCAAAAAACCTACTTCAACAGATCGGAGTTGTTTGTGAGATTTCCAATACTGAGGCAGTTAAACAAGGGTCAATGCTACTATGTGTATTTATAACTGCCTTGTTAATTAATTACTATGCTATGCGTCTGACAGTGTGTGCTCAGGTTGAGTCACGGTTTATTGTTTATATTACGTCTACACTCAACCTTTTGTTTTAAAGTGACTAAATTATTGTGCTATTAAGACATTAAGCTTCTAATTATTTAGAACGATTTTTGTCTGATGAGTTTACTCATCTTCGTCAAAAAATAAATACTGCCTCAAAAATGAAATCTAAGTAAATTTAAAAAACTAAATGTTTGTTGAAACAAAGAAATATATTGCAACAAACTACAACAAATAGTATAAACAAGTAACAATAAAGAATAATATTATGAATAATAATATAATATAAGTAAATAATCTGTGGCCATCCATAGTTAGCTGATAGACAGGTAAACTGATGAGGCGACCAAACGTAATGATATGAAGAAATTAGGACACATTAGGTTACAGTGCATAAATATCTTAATAATAAATCTCCAGGTTCACAAGAACCAAAGAAAACTTAGCCATGTTAAAAAAATTTAATTTAATAAAAATATATATTATTACTTACAGTTTTTGGGATATACATCTTGAGACCTTTATGGTCTAGTCTGTGCCCTTTTCTACTGGTCGGCTCTACTTTTATTCACTAGAATTTTGTTTCACTCTTGCTTCGTCCGACTTTTCCCGCACATCCCGGAAGGAAATCTTTCTGTCAATGTTTTACAACACGTAAGAACTTATGGAAGATTAGTCTTTGAATGCTTTTTAACTTCAGTAACTTTAGTTCTGTTTTACTTACGTTTGGTTAAATCTTCCGTTATTGTTTGCCTCTAACCCATTTTGCAAACGGCGTAGTTCCGTACCCCGGGATGTACGTGTGCGGTAAATGGACGTGGGTTGGTTAAATCCCACAAATTGTAATGAAATGGTGCCGATCCTAGGCCGGCGGCAAAGCAAGAAGAATTTCGATGACTCTGGTTTCAGCTAATTCAGAATAAAAAAATTTATTGTAACTTCGTGTCGTTTAATTTATCTAAATTATTTATTCTAAAATTATGTTTCCGTTTTATTTAATCTAGATTTTATGGAATTAAAGTGCATCACAGCTTGATAAGTTTTGCGAGCACACCACTATTTCATACTTTTAGTGCAAATTAATTTCTACATACAATGATTTTTCTATAGCTACATCGTCGTCCAGACCGAAGTACACTATGTTGCGCCGATTCCGATTCTCGATTCCAGGAGTCGTTGATTGTAATGGTATCTAGTGATAGTCGATTCTCGATTCTGCATTGATTAAAGTGCCGATTTCGCTTCTTGTTTTTTACAACTGTTGAAATTCGTGAACGTTGTAAATTATTGGGAAAATAACTAATCATCAACCATGTCTTATTTATGTATTATTTGGTTTAAATAAATTAAACGACTAAAGCAAATGGGGATTTGAGATAACGAAAATGTTATTATTATTTGTAAAGCAACAACAAAGGGTCCGTTTATTTGTCACTTTTATCCGATATGTTTGTCATGATATCAGATAGTCCTATTCATAAATCATAACAAACAACATTTTGTGTTGCCTATTACTTTGAATCAGAGATTTCAAAAGGCTTCATCAAACGACCGAGGTGTAAGCTAAATTATTATTAGAAAATAAAATGGAGGCATATATAACCTGAAATAAAATAGAATCGACCTAAGAATCTAGAATCGAAAGAAAAATGTTAGAATCGAAATGGGTAATGGAATCAAAAAGTTTAGAAACCGTTTAATCCCTACTATATTATAATAGGTTCTTTACTCCTGAAAAGTAAAACGATATAACGTTTCATGTACTTTTTACGGTAAAATTAAAAACGCAGAACTAAAGACTAGTTTAGAGGTCAAGATACTGACTTTTCGTAAGAGGTCGGGGCTGGGGGAGGGGTGTGGAAATTAAATGACATACGGCTCAGTTCTGACATAGTTTGAGAATCTCTCACATGGTTTATTTATATTGTTAGTGCATCATATCCTGATTGTTTTACTTTGAAATAGCTATGAACGTTTCATTATTACTACGCCAATGAGGTAGACACGCTGTAGCGGCTTCAACGAAGTATGAAACATAGAACACTTCCCATTCCGCAAGTATATTTACTTCTGAGGACAGTTCTACACTGTTTACCTCTGAAGCAGTGGTTCCCACCATCAGAGGACCGTGGGCAATGTCTTAGGGGTCCGTGAGATGTCCCTGAAATTGATATATTTTTATATAACACGTTCGCAGAGACTGTATCCGTAACTACGTGTTTCATGAAAAATAAATATAGGAATCGGCTTGATATGCAGTATGACGTCAGAGTAAACGTTTCTAGTATGGAGCCTAACATTTCTCCAAAATCATGAACCCAAAGGAGAGATTCAACTCATCTCACTACATTTGTTGTTAGGTAGTGAGAATGTGTAATTGCATTGTATAATTTATTCAGCCCAAAACTCCAGTCGGCGCAAGACTCCTGACTTTGTTGGATGCTGGTAATTTATTAGATTTTATTGCTATTAATAGTTTACGTTCAATAATAAATAATAATAAAAACGTTCAATAAATAATTGAAATACTGAAATTATTTATGCCTGTGCCTGTACCCTTAGTGGAACACGTTCCGTAAACTTCAAGAAACACTTCTTGAAGAAATCCCAAAAATTGACAATTAATTGTCAATGCTTTGTGACTGTGAAAACATCGAACAAGAACGTGTAGTGCACGAATTTTACGTTGTGAAGGACGATGGATTTCCTTTTCAAAGAAGAAAAGTAAAGTGTACAAATTTAAACATCCCCCATCCCTTCACAAAATACAATCCATTAGACATTAATAAGAGATAAAAATGTACTTTCACCATCTATCACTGCTTATAACAAAAACTTTATTTGACATAAAATAATTTACAAACTATTCTTATCGATTACGAAACTCAAATAAAAAATAATTGGTAAATATACAAATAATTTTATCGTTTTATTTTATTAAGTAATTATGTTCTTTGCTCACCTGAAATGACCCTGTTCTTCATGAGATTTAGAAAAGGTTATGCCGAAAGGGGTAATTTCGAAGATAAGTCGAGACAAAGAACATGGAAGCGGGTAGATATTCATTTCATCAATCTGTGAATAGAATATAAATATTAAAAATAAATATATATGCGGATCAACAGCTTCTTAATGCACATCTATGTATTGATTTTAAATGTTCGTCTAATTTATGTAAAACAATGTAAAACAGCGCAACACAACAGTACTTATAATAACAACAGTAAATCTTAAGCAACTTGGAGCTACTAAAGGTAATAGGGCTCAAGGCTAGTCTATAAACGTATACGGCAAGATATAGAGTCTCCGGCCTGGTGTGCTCCCATACAAGCTGAGAGAGCTTGCTGCGTTCCTAAACTTACTTAGTTTAGTAACAAGGAGCTACTAAAGGCAATAAGACTCAAGGCTAGTCTATAAACGTATACAGCAAGATATAGAGTCCACGGTATGGTGTGCTCCCATACAAGCTTAAAGCTTGCTGAGTTCCTAAACTTACTTAGTTTAGCAACAAGGAGCTACTAAAGGCAATAAGACTCGAGGCTAGTCTATAAACGTATACAGCAAGATATAGAGTCCACGGCTTGGTGTGCTCCCATACAAGCTGAAAGCTTGCTAGGTTCCTAAATTTATTTAATTTAAAGTCAAATGTATGCTCACCTTCACCAGATTTCGTTCCAAACCAGGAAGTCGAAATGTCGCTTCTGTAAACATACATTATAATTTGTAAACATTAGGTGTAGTAAAATAGATAATATTAAATAGATATTAAGATACATAGATGATAATAAAATAGATAAATGGATATTTAGGTTGTTAGGTAAAATTATAATGATTTACATTAACCTTTCCTAAGCAATGTCTATTGGAAGTTGTATAGCAATGCTTATACGAGTATTGTAGTTTACTTACGATGTAGGCTACTGCAGGATATTTGACTATAAGGGAATCAAATTAACACATATGTTATACAAATACAGATTATCTTTAGTTCTAAGTTCTAAGTTGTAACATTTACAGGTAGTTATAAATAATTAAACTAATACATTTATTCTCCTACACTAGAAATGCTTCTATTCCGTAAGTAAACTTTAGTTTTATAATATCTTCTTCACTTAATACCACTTCTTACTTGATTATCTCCTTCACTTAATACCACTTACTACTTTTACTTTGCTAGTTTACTTTTTCCTATTTTAATTTAGAACTTGATACCAAAATTACCCTGTGGCCTCCTTCAGCCCGGGAATTTGACTAACTCGTGTTTCCTTTGGATAATTTCCATACAGGTTGCATCCTCTCTTCAAATTTGATTGGTTAATAAATACCGCTACTTTTTCTTATGTTCTATCAGAACGTCTCTTTCTTCTCTTTATCTTTGGCTAGACCACTTTCCATACTATGTAGTCTATCGAAGTATATTATAATTTATGGTGCGTGGATTATCATTATTATTGTACCAAGTGTGAGCAGTAATCCTTTTTTGCTGAAAGTTCTACAAATGACTGTCCTTTGATAGATAAAGACAGTATGCTACGATCTCTTACAGTTCAAATATTTCACAAAAATTTTCCTAGCTGATAGATTTTCCCTATATATATAAATAAATATATTTATATATATATATATATATATATATATATATATATCGGCTCACTTACAAATGTCAGTGTTTCAGTCAGCAACAAGTTTAAGTTATATCTCTGTTTCTCTCTCTTTTCTGTCACTCTCTCTCTCTCTCTCTCTCTCTCTCTTTCTCTCTCTCTATGTATATATATATATATATATATATATATATATATATATATATATATATATTTAGAGAGGAAAACAGAGAGAGAAAGAGAGGTATGATTTGGAACTCTTTGCTGACTGGAACACTGACATTTGTAAGTGAGCAGAAATAAGTTCTAACCCTAGTAACTAAGAATAGAATTTCCATTTTATATAAAACGAAAGGAACAAATAAAAAGTCACTTACAATACGACTGAGTCCTGTAGAATGCAGATACTTAAATCTTTAGCGGAAAGAGTGCGGAATCACTTGTAAAAAATATTGCAGCTTTTTTATAAACTATTTTCGCTTCCTCTTCTTCTTTGTCATCCTCAGGAATCACATCGAGAATAGGAACGAACTTAATTCTCGGGTATGTGCTTAACAAATAGCTGAGCATCAAAAACTGCTGTTAAGTTAGATTTTTTATTAAATCTTGTGTCATATATCTAAAATATAGATACGATATTAAACTGTAAGGTAAAACTAAAGCTTGCTGACATGCATATCATAATATATATATATATATATATATATATATATATATATATATATATATATATATATAAATATATATATATATATATATATATATATATATATATATATATATATATATATACTAAGTACTATGTTTTTATGAACTATGTACTATTAATTTTAAAATAAGAATTTTTCTCTATACCATAGCAATTGTTATTTTCATAGTTTTTAAGTCATGTTCGTAGAGCGTAGAATTATATATAAACAAAAATACAGGTCAAATTTTATAAGCTGCCACTTGGCTCTTGATATATATTTAATAAATTTAAAACTATATAAATTAAAACTACTGAAAAACATAAAGAGCTTGAAGGGGACATTTTGACTGTTAGTTTTTACTCATTTTAAATATCCTGTTATTTTCATTTGTCTTAATGAAATGCTCGACATTACTGAATACAACAAACGGCCACAGTGTCGGTTTCTTGTGGTGTTAGCTCTGTGACAAAAGGCGCAAATTACACCTTGTGGAAGGCTTCTTATGTAAGGCATGAGTGTACTAATGGTTCAAATCTAATGTTTTAATTAACATATTATTTATACAGTAATGTAACTTTAACACTTTGGATCTATAGTTCATTAAACCTCATGTATTTTCTCTTTGAAATATAATACTATAGTAGTAAACTTAAGGGCGGAGACTTGCATAAACATCAAAATGAAAATTTTAAAACTGGCGGCTTAAATTTGATGCTATAATATTTGAATGTTATCAAAAAGACACGCATGAGATGAGGATCCCAACATTTGCCTTAAACACAGCAATTAGTGGAAAATGAAAACATATATGACTTTTCAAACAGCCGTAAAACTAATTAATTAAATTAGTGGATTTTAATACAACTACTAAATTACTTTATTTCAAGGTTAGTTTCAAACAACTTAATAGTAATTACCTCCCCTTTCCTTCCTCTTCTTTGCACCAAAGCAGCACGTGACTGGAACAAGACATCGCTTTATTAAAGCAAGAATCTTACAAGGTATACAATATAAGTTGTATTATGCTAAACGCACGGGTGCGTACACACACACACACACACACAGGCAACTGTTATTGCAATTTATTTTTAAAGTTAAACATGTATGTAAAATGTCCTATTCAATAGGCCATTAGATATCTTTCAGATAATGATGAAGTTATTTACTATTGAACAGATATATAGGTCTATATAGGGACCAAGGTGTTACTAATATAAACAAATATATATTAGGATTCAATTCCTACTTAGGTCAACAACAGCAAAAATTAATATAAATAAAGTAACGTAACCTATTCAATAAAACAGCGGTTTTGCCACATCACCTATAACATAAAATCAGCTGTTTTTAACGCTGTTTATAACGTAAAATCAGCAGCAAAGATTTACTGCCTTTAAAAACTTAATTACTTCGTTAAATTTAATTACTGAATTGACTTTCGAAAAGTCTGTAATAAATCATTCACTACAAATTTTTAAAATGTATTTGAAATTGAGTAGAATTTTAATAATTTAAAAAGAAAGAAGGTTGAAAATGTTTGTCCTCTAGATGATCCTGATGTTGTTTAAAGGGTTCAGAGGCTGTTGCGACTTCCTTTAATAGAAATATAATAGTTTGTTCTATGGTTCTATGCGTCAAAACCTTTGAGGGTAAAGGGCTAACTATTGTCAGCGCATTGACAAAAATTATAAAAGGACTTTCTTCCCCAAAGAAAAGGGGAACCAGGATCGTATCTTTAAGGATTCACTCCTGATTTCACCTTTTTGAGCTACAAAAAACATCGTTACATTAAAACTTATCTAAGTAAGTATCGAGATGACGTATTGGTCCTATGCGATATTTAGTAGCCTAAATGTCAGAATATATATACTTAGTATAATATAACAAACAAATTGCAATTTCATTAACTAACTAATTCAAGTCGACAATAACCTGTGAAAAATTTAGATTTCTTCATTTTCAATCTTTCGCATCGGCAGAGCCTTGACATTTAAGGAGATATATAATTAGAAATGTGGTTGTAAATGAAGAAAATGTTTATAGAAGAGAGAAATTTTTTTGTTACACATAAATATCGTTTCTTGATATTGTGCAAGAAAAATGGATGTTTTAGCAAAAGATTTATTAAATATTGATGTTGGGTCAAAATAAAAAAATGTTTTAGTAAGTAATATTTTTAGGTTATTTATTAGGTTCACACACTAAGTACTCTACCACCAGCTGAAGACTATTTCTGCTTACAAAACCTCTATCATTATTTATGTTTTGGAACGCTAGATAGCTATTTATTATTTCCCAGTGTTTGGAGAAATGCCCACCATGGCTATTCGTACTTGATACACAAAGGCTGTAGGATAGGAATGTATTTTGTTGTAAGTTAATATGTCGTTAATTAAGTTAACAAATACTCACAAAGTTTCTAAACATTTTAAAGTTTCATATTTTTTGTTCTTTTTCCAACAAAATATAATGAAACATTTCTTTACATAACCATGGCTAAATGAATGAGATCTATTCTTGACAGTTCTACGGTTTTAGCTGGCATAAATAATAATAATAATTATATACTCATTATATTTGCATGTTCGTCAAGATTTATTTTTATAAATTCTTAATATTTTGAAAGGATATTATTTATTATTAAAATAGATACTTTACTTCTTTAAAATCTCGCTTGCGGCACCCTCTACATATTTTTGTCAGAATAACACTGCACTAGAAGGCAACATGGTTACTCTTGTCAGGCTGACTGGCAGGCTCTGACTTGAAACATGTTATATATATATATATATATATATATATATATATATAATTTACCATATATACCTGCTAGATGCCACGAATATGTATTGATATTAGCACTAAATGGTGGAATAAATTGATTAAAACTTACACAGTCTCCAAAAGTTTTTAAGCTTCATATTTTAGCTTTCAAACTAAAAAAACATGATTCAAAATGTCTTTAAGAATCCATGGCAATGTAAATTCAGCGTTTGTTTAATTGTTGTAAGGTTTAATTAACTATTGTAATATAAATATTTTTTGCCTTTTATATTTACATATTTAGTTATTATTGAATTTTTATAGGGCCGAAAACTTTTGAAAAACGTAGCGCATTGCCAATGTCCTTCTTAATATTCAAAATAAACTACTACAGAGCTGGTTCTAACGGAGAAGTTCATCAATTAGAGTGAGGGAAAAGCTTTACGTTCCTCTCAAAACCCTCAGGAGCTACTCATATTCCAGTGATTCTGGCTCTGCCCGGCATCATCCAATATAATACCGCAGTGACTGATGGTCATCTGCATAATAAATGCTGACTAACAACTATCCTGCCACTGGATGATCCTACGTTTACACGGACGCATCGGCCTTAAGAGAGTCCAGCTCGAAAGCCGTTCCTATTGGTTTACACAAAAATCACATTGGATAAAATGTGGCAACCATTTTTCATGCCTCTGAAATTCTTTCGAGCTGCAGCGCTACAGCAAAGGTGGTCTTTCTTTTAACCTTAGCATTGAGAGTCGTTGAGAATGGGGTTGGGTGAGTGAATGAATTTAAATTACGAACTGCTGTTAATCTAAACCAGAATACAAATAGTACTTACATCCACACTCCCTACAAACACGGCAAGTAAGACGAACGACAAGTTACTCATGATGTCTAGAAGATCAATGGTGCCTTCTCCTGCCACTACACGTGTATATATAGCTCTAGTCCTACGCGTCAGAATAGACCACCGGGCCTAACGAGCTAGGCTTATCATTAGCCACACCCTAATAAAATATAACTGTTGAACTAGAAATTCCAATAAATAGAATAATAGCAATTATTGAATTCTGATTTAATGACATCTAGAGTTTACTCGGGGAGCCATGATTGAGTGAGATATTTAATTGAGCTGTGTAAAAGATATATACATATATCTATGAGAATTTTTATACATCAGCAGTTTCTCTTATTTTCTACTATTTTTCCCACTACATATGTTCTAACTTTGTAACACTCTTAAAAATAAGGTTTTACATATAAATTCATTTATATATTTAATTTTTATTTAATAATTATATCTTCCCAATATAAAAGAAAATTTTTGTTTTATTGGTGCACATTGAAAATGTGCTAGCTTAGATAGTAGCGCCCCTAGCGGGTAAAAATGTAAAATATCGTACGAGTTAGTAACTTAGGGTAATTAACTGACATCACCCCATGTGACGTAAGCATGGTCTGATATCGCCTGATCCAATGCACCAATCAAAAAATTCAAAATAGTAACGAAGGGTGGGAAATTCCGTTGGCGTGCTCTTGCAACGACCCCACTTCTCAAACGTCTCTGAACGAGACGGACGTGATGGCATTTTCGGACGTTACCTAGAAATTTATAAGCTTCCAGTATTCAAAATTTAAGATATCAAGGCCGGTACCGAAATTATTTAACGCAGCTAAAGAAGAAGTCAGAATCGATTATTTATGTGTTTCCAATAAGTAAATGTTTATATAATTTTTTTTAAGTGCGCTGTTATTTCAGGAGCGATGTGCAGTGATTAGTGATTCCAAAAGCCATGGGCAATGTTTAATATGTGTTGAAGTGTTTACCAAGTAATGTGCACAACCAGGTACGTTTTAGATAATAATAAAGAAAATGTATTTTAATGTTAACTAAGTTGAATTTTAATTGATAAACGGTTAGCAGATGAACGGTAGAAATTGTCCTTTGAATATCCATTTCAGAATTAATTGGGAAAACGTAAGTTACTATCTTGTCGATATATATAAATTTTAAAGGCTAATAAGTAATTAAAACGTATGGAATAATTAGCAGTAATTAAAAGATAATTACTCGACACATTGGTGTCTTTTGTTCTATTGTAATTTGTCATTGATTAATAAATTATATAACTTTGTATTTTAAAAATTTAAATTTTTATTTCACAAGTAACCTAGAACGTTACAACCTTTATATTTTCATTTCCCAAGTAACCTAGTTCTACCTTCCGAAGATATCAGGAGACCGTTTACAGAAAGACAATATTATGCCTGGCTGAAACGGAGGACTAGGAGCCCCTGGAAAGTAAGGTTAATTAATTTGTTAATTAGTAATTAACACACATTTTTAATAAAGCCCTGATAAATACTTACCCCTTTATCATTTACATATCGTTACAACTTTATCATTTATCCTATTTTTATCTTTTCTTCCTGCCAAGCTATCTAAACAGTTAATTATTTTACTATGTTATGGTACGTTGTGAATTAAATAATATACTTTTTTATAGTTATTCAATATGGATTTGTTCCATTATGGATTATTTGAGGATTCATTTCTCTTGGTCCCATTATTTGCTCTGCTCAACAATGTTGCAGAGGTAAGACTTAAAGCATTTAAGATGGTTACACGAGCTAGGCGCCCCCACGCAGAGAGAGTACTAGACATTTAAGCAAGGTATGGAATACTTCAAGGGGTAACGTACTGCGCTGTTGTAACGAATATGAGCAGCATCATTATGTGATCTGATCAACAATGTTTGAGAGATTAGACTTGATGCATTTAAGATGGTTACACGAGCTAGGCGCCCCCCCACGCAGAGAAAGTACTAGACATTTAAGCATGGTATGGAATACTTAAAGGGGTAACGTACTGCGCTGTTGTAACGAATGTGAGCAGCATCATTATGTGATCTGCTCAACAATGATTGAGAGATTAGACTTGATGCATTTAAGATGGTTACACGAGCTACGCGCCCCCTCCTAGAAAGAGTACTAGACATTGTAGCAAGGTATGGCACACTTCAAGGGGTAACGTGCTGCGTTGTGTAACGAATGTGAGCAGCATCATTATTTGCTCTGCTCTACAATGTTGGAGAGGTAAGACTTGATGCATTTAAGATGGTTACACGAGCTAGGCACCCCCTCGCAGAGTGAGTACAAGACATTGGAGCAAGGCATGGCATACTGTAAGGGGTAAAGTACAGCGTTGTTGTAAGGAATGTAAACATCATTATATGCAATATAAATACATGGCAACAACTTAATAAACGATTAGTGTTTTATAACTTTTCATAACAGTATAAGTAATATAACTGAGTTATTATTAGTCATAATGTATATTAATATATATGTTCTTTCAGTTCTCTATGACTAATCTTCTGCGTCGTTCCAGTTCCCGGGGGTAGGAAACTTTCTCAGGCAGTGTCTTATGGAGTCTTTCCGATCACTTCATCTTCCCTCATCCTCTTTTTAACCATTCTCTGAGTGGCTGTATATTAGATAACTTTGTATTCCTTTGCTTGCATTCTCTGAACGGGATCTATTACCAGGATGGGTTTTCCTTTATCTGTTGTATTATATCACAGTGTTCTATAACCTTTCTAACTATTTTGTTATAGCACAACTCAAAACTTTATCTAGTTGTCTCCAAAGGTCCAGTTTTATTGTCAGAAATTACAGGATGTAGTGCTCGTTAATTTGGTATATAATTATACAATTGATATTTTTTATTCCTGTTTATATTTTTTTTTGCCTAAGTATCAAACTCCTAATAATATTTCCACTTTCTTTATTCGGTCTGTTATTTCTATATTAATATGAGACACTTGCCTGTAGTAGGGCTTTCTTACTTATCAAGTAAGAAAGTAAGTACAGTACTGTGCTAACTGGTAGCTCAAGTAAAAAATTAGGTAAATAATAATAAATATTTGTAATCTTCAAATGCTTTGATCCTTTAAAAGGTTTCTCTCATTCCCTACTCTCACACTACTCCCCATGCACATATATTTTTTAACTAAAAACAATAGTAAATATGTTAACTTGCCTATAGTAGCACTTACTTATATAATTGCTGAGGACTGCGGTTTCAGGAGATGTGCCCCATTCTCAACTCAGACTGTAACCTAATTCTTGGATTTTGTATTAGAATGGGGGTGGGATATTAAGGTGGGATGTAGGTGTATTTTGGTGAATATTAGCGGTTATGATGTCAAAAAGTGTATGTGAATTATGATGTAATTGGGTGTTGAGTATGTTTGTAGGGTGTAGTTTGAAATGTTTGTATATCTCATACTGTTCCATTGTGTTGATATTCCATATCATTGTGATCCATTATAGGTGGTTATTTTTTAGTTAAAAACTAGTAGCTCACGTGACGATGGAATCAATTAACATATATTCTTTTCTCCATGTTGTTGGTTTTTCATAAGTTTTATATTCTTGGATAAGTATTCTGATCATGTAACCTTCTTTTCAGACTTACAGTTTTTGTATTTTACATCTTGAGGTTTTCGTATAAATTACACTTTTTTGTATTAACTTGGAAAAAAACACTACTTACTGATTTATTCAGCAGACGCGATTCAATGCTATGAATTACTGATAAGAATAAATCAGTAAGCAGTGGTTTTTAGCCAAGTTAATACAAAAAAGTATCATCTTCTTTTCCTTGAGCAACTACCGTAACACATTAGTAAAATGGATTATGTAAAGCGTGCTGTTATCATTTAGGAGCAGCTCATGCCCTTCTATTTCTGTTGTCAGTAGTAACAGTATGTTTTGAATGGGGTAGGAGATGGCAGTTCTGCCTTGAAGCTATTGTCACCAAATTATAGTCACGTAAGGATTGACATATTTCATTCTAAACATTGTAAGCAAGTACATTTTTTCATTCATAATGAAAAATATAGTAACTGATTAAGGAAATGTGTTTGAATATATCACGCTGATATGTAATCACCTACCTAATAAACCTATTTGTTTTTACTTCGCTGCCTTTCATGGCATAACCTGAAGTTTTAGCTACTTTTAAAGTTACTGATTACATCTTATGGGAACAGTATTTGTGTTAATAAATATTTATTGTTATTTTTGTTGATTTTCAAAACTAATTTAAAGAGAGAGATTGTTTAAGGAAATTGATTATGTAAAAAAAAACTTGTATACATTTGAACTCCAAGTTGGTACCATACAAAGAATAAAATTAAACATAAACTCTAACAATAATAATTATTTTTAACAATTAGTCACTGTTTCAGGCTTTTGTTATTGCTTACACAAGTGATTTTATTCATCAAATCGTGTACCAGTTTGGTTACTCACCAAATTAAGGTGTTGAAGTCTATATAAACTCTTTATTGTCAGGTAACATACACCAGAAGTAACATAGATTATTCAATGTTATGCAGCATATATGTTATAGAATACAGATTTGTGCTCAAAGATTATACTTTATATTTTCTGATATAAATGTGTCGACACTTAAAGATATCTTAAATAAATTACTACTTTTGGTATCACATGGCAAAATAATCTACGACTTTGTGATGATATTTCTTTAGCAGACGCGTTTCGGATTAGGTCAGTGCCTTGTTCAATACAGTTAGTCACGGACAAGACTGTTCCTCAGGTATGTTGTATTGGATTAGTCAAAAGCAGAATTTTAAATAAAAAACCTGAAGATGTCCAACACGGAAACTGCAAGTTTTATTATCTTAAAAAATAAAATATGAGCATTACAGAGGAATTAACAGATCATTTTAAAAAGGAAAACAATATTGATCTTTATCAAAACTTCGAGTTAATACCAATTTGTATTTCACTTAAAATTAGTGATATTTAATTCATAAATAAATAATTACATCTATATTACATGTTAAAAAGGGAAATGTTTAATTACTCTAGTAGATTTTATTGTTCATATGATCAAAGAAACTTATTCTTTATTATTATACTAATTATGACTTAAGATATAATCGAATAGGTTTACAGGTATTTATATACATTTTACTAAAAGAAGTGAAAGAAACTATTTGTAAAGTTTCATTGAATTATTTCATATTTTTCAAGTTATTGAAAACGTAGACATCTGAGAAGAAATCACTTAATATTAAAATTTATTCTTTTTACACTGCAATTAATATTCCCCTCACTGTGTTTAGGCCATACAGAACTGCCTTGACTATGACCTAAGTACACCCCTCTACTAATCTGAAGGCCGTATATTTTTAGGGTAGGACAATTTTAAGTTATAGGCTACTCGTATTCTTATAGTGTATAGAATACTTAATGGCCACATGTCTTCTATACAAGCTAAACCTTATATAGTGCTTCAGTTATATAACGTAAAAAGTATTTTTTCTTAAGCGCGTTCAGTTCTTAATACTTTAGTATGCTTTTTAGCAAGCCTTGGCATGCCTGGCCAGGTTGGTGTTTTATTACTGTGGAAATAATCACACGAGTGGCGAGATCCATAAAAAAATTTAAAACAATAAGTGAATAAAGTATAAAAAATACAATGTTCAATTATGCAAGCTTTTAATTTTCTATTCACAAAAACCTTAATATCTTATTGCTGTAAAGGAATGGCAGTTTAATTAAACAAATTCAATCATATAACGATTAGATTCAGTAGGCCTCGCTACTTTTATTGCGGTAACAATAATGGATTTACAATGTCGTACAAAACACAAGGTTAAATTGATGTATGTTGGAAGTAATTGTACTCATTTTTGCCCTGGGGCCCTAAATTTCTCTGTTGGGTCTTGCCTAGAAATACAAAAGCGTCCCTCCAATTCTATTTTTTTAAATATACCCTAAGTCACGGGTTCTCAAACTGGGTGGCGTAGAGGGTTTTTAAGAGAGGATTTTATAAGTGTACTAAAACTGCCTACTGACATAGGGGTGTGACTACAATTAGGTGTACCAGCGAGTAGACTGGCGTGACGTGTGCGTCCTGAAGTACGTCGTTGTTCTCTGACGAATGTTTATTTAGTCTTGCTAGACTCTTGTTACTTGAGTTAGGGTCTCAAGGATAACCTCTTGGAGCATAGGTAGGAGTCTTGATTTATTATATAGTCCTTATATTTATTTGATTGTGTGCATGTGTGCACTTATGATTGTGCGTGAGTGTGTGTGTGTATGTGTGTGTGTCTATCTGTGTATTAGGTTTACATAAGTTATGAACTTTTAACATATTTTTAAGGTATAACCTACATTGCACAAGGCTTGAATCAAGTTTATCATAGCAGGATTGCAGTCATGGAAGTCCATACACTGGGGGGATGGGGGATCGGCGGTCCCCTAGATTTAAAAAACATAATAAATACCAAGGGTTGTATGTAGACCAGTGGACGTTTTCGATAATGTTATTTTAAAAGTTGGTGCATTAAGAGACATGACTTAGACTGAAACATTTATATAGAGAAAAATGTGTTTTTTCCTTGAATATTTACGGGTTATTTTACATTTGTGTTTATGGGTTTATTTTCTTTATATATTAAGTATCTTGGCCTAGCACTTTATAGTGATAGGTTAAACAAAATAAAACTTGACTTTTTCAGTTAGCAATGCCTTCACAGAAAATAAAGTTTGATATGAGAGCCTATGATAGCAGCTTCATCAGTTGCAAGGTGAATATATTTATGTAACTAATATATTTATATTTAAGTATTAAAAAAATCTGAAGTTTTTATTGTCCTAATCAGCTTTATTTCATACTCATATTGTAATTCTTGAGAAGATGTTATTTTAAGTTCTGAAAGCTTCTGTAGCTATTACTCTTTGCAACAAAAATTTGTTGAAGCAATTCATTAATAAACCTCACGTAGACTTACATGCAATATGTCATATATAGCAAACTGTTATGCTATATCTTGTATACGATTCATAGCAAGATTGGCACGTTCTTCCCTTCAGCCCTTTTTCAGATTCATCAATATTTGCCTTTTCAAGAGTTTCTCACTACAACAGTTGGAAGATTCTAACAATTTTCAGCTGTAGCACTATAAACATAACGAAAGAGAATACATTATGCCATTTTTAGTGTAGCGCATTGTGTAAACTTTGCTAAGAGTTGCTTTCTCTTAGCGGCCGTCCTTGTATTCCTTTGTCTCTTGTATACTTCAAAATGAAAACTTATTTTATTTATTCGTAGGAATTTCAATTAGACTCTAGCCTTATTGAAAGGAGCGTAGCGAATCACATTTACTATTTAAGGGCTGTACAGGGTTTGTTATAATGTACGATTCCATAAACACTGTAAGTTCCAAAATCAGCAGTACTGCAACTGGATCAGTTCTAGTTGCCTTCTCGATTAGCTGTACGTATCGTGTTGACGTATTAATTTGAGGTTAGTTTTCGCTTACATGGTACTAACTACTGCAAAGAAAGCACTTATCGTAGAGCATTATTATCGCTCATTTAGAACTGGTTATGCGGTTGGGCCGGGTTTGTCACACACTGTACTACGCTTGCAGGAACAATTTCACAAGACCCTACCTAGTGATGCTGTAACTATTATTGCTGATATTGTTGATATATTTCGAAAATCATGCAGTCTTTGGCACAGAGGAATTGCTTTTAAGGTTACCGTACAATTGCAAGGGAAAACCCCTGAAAAATATTACAGTCGCCGAAAAGAAACCTGATATGAGACCTCTGGAATAGTAAAACCTGTATTTTGGTTAACAATGGTTCAAGCAAGATGGCACAACCAGCCACACTGCCTTGGACAACATTTATTTCCTTCAAGATTTTTTAAAACACCTCATTTCCTTTAAAACAAATTTTTCCTTACCCAGTCCACCCCCCTGATGTTATGCCTACATCTAGAGAATGATGAAGGAGAAGATTTTCCGGGATGACCCACCAACTACCCGCGTCCAAATCTAGGAAAGAATCACCATGTGTATACTGAGCATAGAACAGCCCATCTTCACTGAAATTATCCAAAACCTTCAAAAACGTTACGATTATTCCCTCAAATGAAACTGAGTTCATTTAGAGCTTGTTTATACTAGAGTCTAACCAATTTGACCGAATTTAACTGTATGTGTTTTTTAAAACTATTTAAATGAAATGAAATAAAATCTTACACCTGTTTCAGTAACGTTAGTTTTGCTGCAAACGTTATAATATAATTGGACCCTTTACAATAGTAACTTTGAGCAACTGTGAAGTATTTTTTTAAATTTTAAATAAATAAAACCTATTTACCATCAAAACGTTTTATCCTTGTGTATATTTCGATTGCAAAGTAATAGTCTTCGATACTTGTAATGATTTCTTGTAAAGATGATTGCTTTACAATTGAAATCTACATAAGGATCTACGTAAGGATCTATATGAGGATAATTTGTTTTGATTGTTAAATCAAATGAAACTCGGAGTTCATGTAGAGCTTGTTTATACTAGAGTCTAACCTATTTGATTGAATTTAAATGTATGTGTTTGTAAAACTATTTAAATGAAATAAAATAAAATCTTACATCTGTTTCAGTAACGTTAGTTTTGCTGCAAACGTTATAATATAATTGGATTGTATATAAAAACAGGTTTGAGCAACTGTGATGTAATTTTCTATTTTAAATAAATAAAACCTCTTAACCATCAAAACGTTTTATCCTTATGTAGATTTTTATTGCAAAGTAATCATCTTCGATACTTGTAATGATTTCTTGTAAAGATAATTGCTTTGCAATTGAAATCTTTATATGGATTTACGTAAGGATCTATTTAAGGATAATTTGTTTTGATGGTTAACAGGTTTTATTTATTTAAAAAATAATGTATACATTTGATTTCTAAAAAAAATGTTTCTTGTATGGTTCCATTTCTTTCTATTTTTTATTCACTATAAAATAAACTTCCATTTTATTTATATTTTTGTAAATAAATAAAATAAGTTTTCATTTTAATTTATACAAAAGGGGAAAATCTTATTATAAACATTTTTAGTTCTTTTAGGAACATTAGTGTATATGTTAGTACATTTTTCTGCGTTTCCAAACGTTACAATATTCCAGTACAATTTTTTGCGTTTACTAACAACACAATAATTTCCTTTGTGGTCGAGTTTCCAAATGACTCCCTTTTCAAAAGTTAAATAGCACTGTTCGCATATTTATTGAGTTCGTCTTTAAAGATATATTGAGTTCACCCAAAACTAAACTATAAAGACGAACTAAAGATTTGGGCCAACTGTACTATTTAAGTTTTTAAAATGTAGTCATTTCAAAAACGCGTCAACAATGGAAAACATGTGACATCTCTTTTTTTATTATTATTTTTTTCTTTGACAATCAACTCACTTGCTTAAGTTGTAATCCGTCAGTTGTAAAGACCATCTTGTCAGATTCTTTATTAATTAAAGGAATACATATTTATTTAATTCTCTGTCTACCTACAATATGCCTGATAACAGTAACCATAAACAAATTATTTTAGAAATATTACTACTAATTAATTGAATGGTATAATTGTTAAATGACATTTAATATTTGAGTCATAACTTGAAAAATGCATAAATAAGTTTTAAAAGAGGCAAGTAAAATAATAAATCAAAATATATTTTGACAATCATAAAACATAGCCAAGTGTACTCATTAACTTTTCTGTTTGTATAAGTTTACACTTAATAACGAGCGAATCATAAAGCTTTGGTGCGTACCTCTCGTTTTATTCAGCTGCAAGTGAGTATTTCTAATGGAAAATACGTTTGTGTGACAGAATATCAAAGCATGGATCTAACTCTTTTGAAAAAAATTCTAAAAATTAAAAATAACATTTTTTTAGAAACATTTATTATATTTCGATTGTTTTGACGCATTTTTAGGTATAACAGTCATCAAATAGGTATAAATATTCTTCATGTACTATTTCCTCACTAAGCATTTATTATATTAGGAAATACTGAATGCGATATTACTGTAAGATACAAACACATAAAGTTACTGAGTTTTTAAAGAATATTCATATAAGTCTTTCATTTTACACCCATACACAAGAGTAGTGAAAACATTTTGTGTCCTTACGTTTAACCTGGCGAAAAATCAAACTATCTAATACAATTAATAAATTAAAAATTCTTCAAAAGCAAGAGTATATAATAAAACTATTATTGTTTTTGAAATATTTTAAATTTATTAATAACATAAAAATATATCTTGAGAGATTATATAAAACCGTTCAGTTGAAATAATTGTTAAGTGTTAAGATTTGTAAAAGCAGAAAAATTTTCGCAGTGTGAATAATTTTAATTGATGCCATTATATCAGAATTCAATAATTGCTATTGTTCTATTTATTAGAATTCCTAATTTAATGCTTATATTTTATTAGGGCGTGGCTAATGATAAGCCTAGCTCGTTAGGCCCGGCGGTCTATTCTGACGCGTAGGACTCAAGCTATATATACACGTGTTGTGGAGGGAGAAGTCACCATTGATCTTCTAGAAATCATGAGTAACTTGTCGTTCGTCTTACTTGCCGTGTTTGTTGGGAGTGTGGCTGTAAGTACTATTTGTATTATAGTTTAGATTAACAGCAGTTTATAATTTAAAATTAATAACATTAAATAGACTAATTTAAAGTTTTAAATTAAAATACTTATCGGAATATCAGTTTTTAATTGAAATAATTTATATTAATTATATTAAAAAAATATCAAGTTAAAAATAAATTGAATTAATTAAAAATTTACCTGTATAATTTTACTAAATTTTGATTCCTTTGTTATTTATATAATTTACGTATTCCTTTTTAAGTATATTTTACTCATATTATTACCTTTTTTTACCCCATTATTTCTAATTTAAACATTATAATATAACGCGTCATGTAAATATAGCCAAACAAATCAAATTATTTTATTCAATTTTTATGAGAACAGCAATATTTCTGCCACTTCTAAAGCCTTTAAAATCTCAAGTTGCTTTAAAATTATTCTCCACGTGGAAATGAGTGTTCCAATAAGGGCAACTGTCCTTATTAGGGCAGTGTATACCTTATTGAAATGTTTAATGTATAAAATCAAATAATTCCTTTATTCGATAAAACAGATTTTCTATTTATAACAATCTTTTAAATTCAATTTTACCTAACAACTATCTTGTTCTAACGTCCGAATTTAGTTATAAAATTACCTGATAAGAGCTGTCTTAGTTCCATTTTTCATTTATTGAGAACATACAAAATGCCCATAATGAAACACAAATAATTTTAGTTTAGCAAACATTTCAAATATGTTGTACTTTATCTATTTGTATTATTAATTATACTTTTACTTCTAATACAGTTCTATTTTATAACCTAAACTTTATTTTTAAAATATTTAAAACATTTTGTTAAAAAATTAGTAACATTGCTTAGGCCTATTATATCAAATTATGGTTTAACACAAACTTACGCTATACATGACACAACAAATGTTTTATATAGATTATTTTATTATTCATTTTGATGATGTTGGTACTGTTTACCAACGAAAAGCTTTGAATAAAAATTAATAAATATTTCTTGAATTTGAATAGCCTCAGTGGTTTTTGATTACAATACCAAAAAAAATGTATAGTTATATATATATATATATATATATATATATATATATATATATACATTTTTTTGTATAGTAATATATATATATATATATATATATATATATATATATATATATATATATATATACAGTCGGTGCCGCTTATTGTGATCATATTTGTCAGAAGCATGTTTGATAACAATAACCGAACGATAACAATAACCGAACGCTTAATCACGATGTAGTCTACAGCCGTACGCATTGAACTCACTGTATTATTGTCACAACTTTTTGTTCTGAACGATATGTAAGGCTATCATTACATTAAGTAATTCTAATTCTGTAACACTATAATTAAACTGTACTTACCAAATATTGATGCTATTCCGGACAGTTTTATGTACAGTAGTAGAATTTCTGTAATTTAGTTATCTACATGTTAAAATTAGTGGGCATATTTCATGCCAGTTTATTTTAATCCACTGTAGATTTTTTTTAAAACACTGAATCTAGCATAATTGAAAAAAATATATATATAAACTACGTAAAACACCTTATCAAAACATTTTAACACATAAAACTTCATTATAAAACACTTCAATCTTATTTACACTTCAAATTTACATTTACTTTTTCTCGAAGAATTCCTCTAAATGTGACTGTCTGTAGTCTTCTCGTAAAATATTGTTTATAAATTGTTCATATTCATGTTTGTTGAAATTTTCTGCTTTTTGTTGAACAAACTGCCTTAGAATCTCAAGAGCTTGGTGAACTTCCTGCTTAGATCTTTGCTGTACACATTTATCATTTTCGTCATCTGCTTTGTTATTCTGTCACACAAATTTACTTCTCTTGATCCCAAGTATATATCTTCTTATTTAAACTGTAGGATTGACTTTTATTGAGTGTGTGTTTATTCTATTTCTAATATATCATAAAACCCTCTTTTAAACAGTGTGTTTCCTAATTAAACACTAATTTCAATAATGCGTACATTTGTTTTGTTTTAGATGAGGAGACACTTGTTCGAGAAAAAATTAAGGAGTAATATATTAAGTTCAATATACAATATAAAGATATTCGTGTTGAGTTGCTTGGAAGGCACCTCTTCTCTTACTAATAAGACGGTGAAAAATTTGCATAATATTTTAACCAAATCCAGTATTAATTTGAAACATTTGGTAGTTTTCAAGGCTTCACAAGTTATTAAATTGTCTGATATAAATTTTGTAAATGCTAAGCGACTTACGAAACACTCTGCTATCAAAGTGACTGGACTGTTTAATAAAATTAACTATAATATAGAAATGGGTAATTAAAAGGTCTCCAGAGGTACTCCAATACTTCCTTAGAGAAAATTAATAGCTTCTTTAAAATTCTGACAAAAACGGTAAATGATTTGAGCAAGAAAATTAAGAATAAGGACTCAGTTAAGTTGAGTCTAAAGAGAATCGCTGTACTACACGACTCCACCATCAAGATATTTACTGACTTTAGAAATGCAAACAAGAAAGACGTAGGACGCCTAGTAACAAATTGCAGAGCAGAAACGCAGATTGTCGAATCGTACTGCGTTAGTCAGTTCGACGCAGTATCACAGTTTGTTAGCCGCGGAAAAAAATATTATAACTTTCTAAAGAAATTAAAAACTCAAGCCCCGAAGAGGTTTCAAAATTTAATTTTAAAGTTTCAGTCAGAGGTTACGAATGCTAAGAAAGCTGTAAATAAAAGTGAAACAAAAACGAGTACTAAAATAATAGCATTTATGGATAAGATTTATCACATGAGCCTGAGGGCCTTAATATGTATTTCAGTAGCAAAGCCGACGAGTTTATAAAAGCTGCCAATAAGGTTTTCTATGTGAGTATCATCTTGTTTTATATTTTCAAAGAATTTCAATTTTTTTTTAAAGTGATTTTTGATGTTTTACAGAACTATAAGTGTGTACGTATGTGTTCTTACTAGTCTTTAAGTACTAGAAGAACTCACCATTTTTATTTTAAAAGAATTTCCGAAAATAACATATTTAGGCGCAAATACTTAAAGGTTAGAGTATCATAAATTCGTGTTTTTTTTCTTTGAGTATGATTCAAACTTTCCCGACATTGTTTTACATTTTTTCTGTGATTAAAACATTATTCTTACGTATCTAATGATAGGTAATCCATAAAGCCAAAGCAACATACGATGATGGCGTATAAGGTTAAACCTTCTTCAAAAAGAACTTAAAAGAAAAACTAATTAACATTTTACTTTCAGATTATGCAATTGTTCAAAATAATAAATTTGATATAATATAATGTTACAGGAAGAGGAGGCAGACCAACGGAAAATTCACAGTGATACAATGAAGGATATAAAAGAGTATATTCAAAAGACCAAGAAGGAGAGACCTTAACAATCTATTGCTATTATTTGCTAAACTATGTAACCAGTATACAAATACATAGTATATGTGAATGCTATATATCCATTATGCTATAATATATAACTATTTTATCAGATATCTATGTATCCATTATACTAACTGTAATGTAGCCAAAGTATCCATTATAATTAATTAAATAACTAATATATCGGAAATCTATATATGCAGTATTTTATAATTCATAACCAAATTTATCTGAAACCTATTTATCCATTATACTATAATACATACATAATAGGTATCTGAAAGTGTTGTGAATGTCATTTTGTTTTATTTGCATTTCTCTGTGATCATGAGAATCCTTAAGCTTTGTTCGATGATGTTTCTATAAAATAAACACATAATTTTAGAATTGTTTTTGCCCTATGTTTCTTACTTCGCAAATGGTAATTGGTTGCATTAACAAGTACAACCCAACGTAGTTTTCTATCGTTTATTTCGAAGGTATCTCATCTAGGATTGCATTTCATTGCGGTTATAAGATATCGAATGTTATTTAATTTTTTTTTAATGTTAACAAAGTAACATAGACACTTTTTACTATAAGCAATCTTTTCGGACTCTAAAATAAAATTAATAACCACTCTGGGACAAACAGTGTTTTCTTCATCTCTATATTTTACATTTAAACTATCATCAGTTTTATAGCGACTTATTTCTGAAGTTTACGAATACGTATGAAATAATTATAAAATAGGCCTACAGGGAAAATATATTAAAAAAACAAGTTTTTATTAGAATTCATAAGGGTTGTATATGAAGACAGTTCTTTTAGGTGGGTAAACTTGCCAAAGCTGTTACTATGGTCCAGTACATTAGCGCAATTAGATGATTAATTTCTCAGTTTGGAGGAAATTAAGATCTGTTTGTGGTACTTCCATTCCGTTTACAGTTATTGCGCTAATGCAAACGAATGAATGATCGATCACACACAGTGCCGATATAGATAATGTACTTTGAACGTCACTTTCTAACTTATCTTCTACTACAGCTTATAATAGATTATTCCAAGCGTATACACTGAAGGAAGAAGCATTACCTTTTACTGTTGA